>BGPR01000951.1:81999-200710 GCA_013235015.1 Araneus ventricosus
TATGGCGTATGTATTTAACTAACGAAAAGAACTAGAAATAAAAACGGTTTTTATTTCTGACTTAGAATTAACTAAAATAAATGTGAACTATGGAAGATATTTTAACGTTATATTAATAGGAAATTCACGGAACCATATAAAAAATCGAATTACAGACAAATTCGAATTAAACCCGTTCAAACTAGCAAAGTCCAGAGTATTTTTTTTATTTAATACCCAATCCGACCCAGCCTACCCAGAAGGGTGTAAAGCCAGTTCCCAGTAATGCATTTTTCTTATTTTAGCATCCATTTTTAGTTTTCTTCGACTTTTTTCCGAGTATTCAAGATCAGCATTCTGTTCATTTTCGCGCCTCTCAACATCATAGTGAGAATCACCATAAAAGAATAGAAGCAAACAGAAATAATTTATTTTTCATTCTTACGGTTGTCTTCCTATAAAAATGTCTAAATCTTCCCGAACTCAAATATCATTTTGTGTCGGAATAACTTCTTTTTTATTTATCGTCTGTGTTGCTCGGGGCGCCACCTGTCATTGCTGGGTTAGCAAGCGATTCCTAAACAAAGTCTTGGGCAAGGAGGAGGAACAGCAAACAGAAGAAATTATGATTCTCGGCTGCGATATTTAATGCCAGAAACCACCTGCGGGACGTCTCCTGAGTCAATAATCTTTCCCCACTTCACTTTTTTCTGGGAAGAAAAGGAGCAATAATATTTTTTTTCCGATAAAACAAATGTTTAAAAAACAAAATATCTTCCTCCGATGAATATTTGATGTTCCCACCTTCGGGCGTCTTTGTCTAAAGAAATGATCTTTTACCTGATCGTTTAACTAGAAAATATTTCGTTTCTAAATAGAAAGATAGACAAAAAACTGGAGAAAAGAAAATAGACACGAAAAAAATAACAACAAAAGTGAATATTTAAAAAGCGAAGAAAATGAATAAACAGTGTCTACCCAGAAAAATAAAACACGCAGTTGAAGTAAAACTTCTATATGAGTCGGTGTCAGCCATGAAATTGTCTTCATTATATTCAATTTCTACTTATTGAAATTCTCTAGAATAAGTAAAACCTCAAGAAGAACTAAATATATCGTGATTTGTTATTTTTATATAAAAAATGAAAAATACTTCTTTATTTCGGAACCAGAAATTTTCAGACGGGGGGGCAAGCAAAATTTCTGTAATTTAATTTCAAAATAACACATAATTACATTTAATAAAATATTAAATGAATTATTAAGTATTAATTAGTAATTCAATTTTAATAAATCATTATTTTGGATAATTAATTATTTGTATGATGTCCAGGCAGTAAGAATTAATTGGCGACTAGACTTCAAAAGAAAATGAAGAATTAAGAACACAAATCTCATAAAAGGTAATAGATTTGTGCGGTAAACTTTATTTACCGCACAAATCTGCAAGTTATTACTTATCTCTCATAACAAAATGAAATAACAGCCAAAACAAATGAAAATTTTTATAAACTTATTATTAAACTTATATAAATCTACATATAATACATTAAAATTTATCAACATCGTTTAATAATTTTAATGTAATCATATCCTAATCTTTTAGGATATAATTTACCAAATTATCCAAACCAAAATTTTTGGATCTTTGTTGTGAATGTCTGTTATTATTGGGTCTCTCTACCATGGTAGTTTGCAGAATATTTTTGACCAGGCGCAAATTAGTAAAATTTATTTCGCATTTGCATGTAGAAACGGATATACAAAACCGAGAAAAAAATCACAATATTGTTAGGAATCTATAATGTTGTTTTCCTGCCATGTTAGTCTTATAGGTAGGAAAGAGGGATTAACAGATATTTGTAAGGGAATGGAAGCCAATTACATCCGACCTTGGCGACAAAATGGTTCTAGAAAATTCAAGAATTATGGCTCTATCTCTCATAGGAACCGAGATCTGGATTTTTCTGGAGAATTCCATGTGACGTCACGTCATGTCGGAAAACTATAAATACTGGAGGAACTGAAAAGAATCAATAATCTCTTTGGAGTTCTATTCACAGTGCGAGTTGGTCAGCTGTTAGACACAGAGTAGTACTGAAAGTGCTGTTACTGTTATTATTAGTTATTTGCTGTCTGGTGGTGTTGCTAATTTGTGCAAATGCTGTTTTTCTTTTTACCTCTTCTTCGTGATTTCTGGAATATTCGTTGAAAAAAGCGTCGTTCTCCATTATCCTGCTTGTTAGACTAGTTCACCGTACACCCACCGGGCGATTTTCGTAGCAATAATTTTCTTTTAGAAAAATAATTATTGTTTTATGTTGTGTTGAATTTTAAGGACTGGTTTTTCTCCATATGGTACTTTCTATCAACAATATTTTTAATTATTTCTCTTTTTACTAAGACACCTTTATCCAAATGCCAATGAAAATTCAGAAGCATTTGGAATTACACAGTTTTTGTCGTCTAGTAATTGGCAGAAGACATTTTTTTAAATTACATTCCACCTTCATACTTATAATATGGAATATGAATAATTTAGGTATGAACTCCTTCAACAACTTTAGTGCGTTCTTGGATAAGTTCATTTACAATAAATTACCATATCCTACATACATTATATGATCAAAAGTATTCGGACACTTCTTGTATTTAAGTATTTTTTCGAATTTCTCCAGAAAGGCTGGAGAAGCTGCTTTGATGAATAGGTTTGATGAATAGACTTGTGATGAATAGGCTTGAACTCACATTTTACAGTGAAGAGACATTGGTCACTAGAACATTTAGGGGACAGGCTAGAAATTGATGAAGAAGAAAATGATTTCGGCTCACCCTGTTTCACAGAAAGCTGATTTGTAATTTTCATCACTAGTTTTGTTTGCTATAAAATTGCTTACATATATTTTCGTAAAAATAGCATGCATATCAGGAGGTTTTCATAAAAATCCGAAATTTTTCTTCAAGTTTTTTTGCTTATAACACTTAGAGTTTTCAGTCAAATTATACGAAATTTACAGAATACTTGACAATATGCTAGCGAAGCATTGTATTAAAATTTAATGCAGATACATTGAATATTACAAGAAATATGAGTATTGTAGCAGATAATTTTTTACTGCACACGTACGAAGCAGAGCAAAAGTTTCTTTTATAATTTTGAGACCAGATATATAGGATTGCCTATATAAAAATTCCAGTCGAATACCATTAAGATTTACAAAGATATGGGTATTGTGGCAATCAGAATTTCGGTTGGTCTCTATGAGAATAAAAATTATGAGGAGTTTTCCAGAAAATACTGTTTTTCAAACTTGAATCGAATAGTTTTATTGAATTTTATAAAGATTCAATATGCTGAGTACCGGTGAATACTATATATTTTATTTATAAACTTATAAATAAAATATATAATTTAAATTGCAATTCGACTATTAGTATTCGAAGATTCAAATTTTAAAAACAGTACTCTGTGGAAAAAACCTCATCATTTTGTTTCTCTTTGAAACCAACAAAAATTCTTCTCGCCTCAATGCCGATAACTTTCTAAATATTAATAGTATTTGACTGTAATCTTTATATAAGCTACCCAGTATATCTGGGCTTCATATTAGAAAAGAAAAATTATGCTATATTTCACACATGCACAGCAAACAATTATTTACTACAAATGCTCATATCTCTTCGAATAATCATAGTATTTACTTAAAGTTTTAATATAATGCTTTGCTAACGTATTGTCACGAATTTTATAAGTGCCTTATAATTTGGTTGAAATCTATGCATTTTATAAGCCAAAAAACATGCTGAAAAATTTTATATTTTTTAAGAAAGCATCTTCCCGAATATGCATGCTACTTTTGGGAAACGTATGCAAGCAATTCGCATAGCAAACAACAGCAGTGTTGAAAGTTGCAAATCCTTATCAGCTTTCTGTGAAATAGGGTGAGCCGAAATTTTTTTTCTTCTTCATCAATTTCTGGTCGGTCCCCTAAATGCCCTCGTGACCGAATCTTCACTTTAAACCTATTCATCACGTGGTCGAAGTTCAAATGCCTTTTCTCTACTCTTTCTTGTAAAATTCGAAAAAATGTTTAAGTCCGAAAGTGACCTCATACTTTTGATCTTACACTGTATTTAAACTTTTCGTTAAATTGCACAATCGATATTTTTTTACTGAAATAATTGTAGGTTAATGAATTAGTTAGCAAAAAAAACAATATTTTACAGTTAAATAAATCTAATTTCCATTTATACATTTTGCTATTCCATTGGTTTATAATGAATTCACATCATTTTCCCACAAAACAAAGCAAATCTTCTTATCATACCTATGGTTCCAAAGATTGGGAACAGAAGCTGCTTATGATTTTACTAGATTGACTTCAGCCATTAACCAGATTTCAGGCAAGGAATTTTAATGAAATAAAACATTACAAATTAGAAAATTTCATTCTGAAAAAGAAACGATTGGATAGATAAAATGTCGTTGCATTTCTTAAGTGTTCAGTAAAACTGAAATCAGGGGGGGGGGCAAAAGGCGCCCATTATTATCCTATCTACCCACTCTTGAATGTATAATGCAAATACTCAAAGTCTCCCTAATAATTCCATCGACAAGTAATCGAAAGAGTCGATGGAAGTAACAACTCATACAAATTTTCATCCATCGTGCTGATCTCTTAGCCGACCGGCAAAAACTGTCGGTTATTCTGCCAAATGTGGTGCAAACTGCAAGCTGAATTGATAGCTAGTGAATCAGATGTCTGTCATTCTGTCGGCTTAACCTTACTCAGTCTCCAATTCGGACAAAAATCGCGTATTTCGACTGTTTATTATAACATAACTTTAAGTTGGGATTTAAATTATCAGATTCTTTGATATTCAGCTCTCCACATCTCCCTTTCGAAACGGTAAAGATATTTGCCGACAAAACTCTTAATTTCTCGCCGACGATGAGGGGGAGAGCAACCGTCACCGACAGGGGTCAAGTGCACCTTTCCCCTCCCTAGTATCGCCTGTCCTGCCTGGCACGCATACACCTAGCCTTTCAACTGACCCTGCATACATATAAATTTTGATTCTTTTTTTTTTTTGCGGAAATGTGTTGGACTGCATTCACGTACACCCATCAGACTATTTCTATAACAATATTCACAATAATGCTTAACAGAGGTCGCCCAGCGGTCGAAATTCAACCGTAATTCATTAAATTTTTAAGTTTGAACGCTATTGAGGTTCTTTTGTCAAGAGTATACCTCTATAATGATTGCAAATAATTTTTTAAATTTTGTTCTATTACGTCAGCTGCGAGCGTGTACAAATACGTCATTATGCATTAATTTTCGAATTACTTGAAGAATACGAACGATAGGAAAAATGAGGTATACTTGGTGTTATAAGGTTTACTTTATAAATTGTTATATAAAAGCATAAATTGTTATGGGGTTTACTGTTATATAGTTAATTTGATAATATACATAATATAATACCACATAGACTCAAATTGTTAAGTTGTTTACTTGCTGGATTGAAACACTTAAATATATATAATTGTTAAATTGTTAACTTGATATTTAAACACATAAATTGTTATCTTGATATTGTATAATATAATATATAAACACTTAGATATATAAAGCTGCAGTTCATTAGATTAAAAAATTGCATTTGCTAAATTAATTTATCCGTATATATTTCAAGTATCCTTTTTACTAAAAATAAAAAAAAAAAAAGGAAAGATAGCATGCATAAATATAAAAAAAAAGAAGAGTTAACAACGTCAGACATGAATGCAAAAAAAAAGAATTACTCCTGAAAAAAAGGAACTAAAAGATTTATTTGTATTAATACACAAAAATAATAATTGACATTAACTTAATTTCTAGACTACATATTATCAGGATATTATTAGGGGGCCCCTTTTCTTAAACTAAAAATGTTGATCAACATTCGCAAAAAAAAACACACACACATATTGCATTAAACTAGAAACTCAAAAAGTCGGAGAAATCTTTTTAAAATAGTCTTTAAGTTCCTCTCTTGTTTTTCTTATGTAAGGGGGTGAGAATTGGATGCAAAAATTGGATGCTATGAAATACGTAAAAAAAGGTATCTTGATAAAATTGAAAAATTCTTATCTGTTTGGTTTCCTTCTTCATCAACCTTTTTTTCATCATACAAGTCCGCTGCTTCTTTACAATCCAGACGGGGGAACATTACCCGAACGGGGCATTCACATACTCCTCATTTTGGGCAAAACAACTCAGCAGATGCAATTCGAAAAGTCCGCACCGGAACGAAGGATGAGCACCATTTTTTCTTTTTTCCAAAAAATCATCTAGCAGCGCGTCTTGATTCTCGAATAATCCTTCTTCAAGTGTAGGGATCCAGGCCCCTCTTCACACTCCGGCCTTGCGTCATCAAAAAAAAAAACAACGCCTGATTGGACAAGCTTGTTGTCAGGCGCTATTTCAGAGTGACCTTATAGCCTCCCCCGCTCGTAATGTGGTGAGAAAGTGACCTTTAACTGACCTCCTGCACGTAGGCACTGGACAATCTTCGACCAAGGAAGCGAAAAAGGAAAAAGCACATTTCTTGTAGCAGACAATACTACACTTGGCTAAGTCATATTTTAAAAAACAATAACGCGTTTGTTGACATTTCCTTGGGGTTTTTTATTGCTATACTGGTTAGGTTTCGCCAAGGCTACACAGTTAATTTGCCTATCTTTTTCAAATTGTACAAAATTTAAATAAAAAATTAATACAAAAAAATGAAATAAAGAATAAGTGCTTCGTATTTTTTCATAAATATTTTTTATTGAAACAAAAAAACCGGGCGGTTAAAAAAAATAAATGTTGTCCGACTGTTGACCACAGACTTTTACGTGTTTGACATTCAGTATGAACGTAAACAATGAATGTTTTATTTTATTTAATTTAATGTATTAGTAATGCATACTATATACAAATTTCTCAGAGACAATCTCTACTCTGTGCGATTGTTTGACTACAGACTAATATGTGTTTGGCATTGACAGATTTAAATCATCCGCATTTTGTATTTTACTCCGAAGAGGTTTTTTTTTTATAAATAATCTAAATAAACTCCCTCTTGGAATGGATTTCACTGCCGGGGGATTAAATCAATTACAAATCATCCACACCGCACTCCGCATTTACTCCGCTAATTTTTTACAGTGTATGAACAATGTAAGTAATGTATGTACAGTGTATTACAATGAATGTTTTATTTTATTTTATTTAATGTATTTGTAACTCATATCATACATAAATTTTATCTTTCTGCACTCCTTCTCCATATGAACTTTAACTGTACCAAATCTCACACTCCTCCGTGCGCGCAATGTGCTTAAAAAGGGGTACAAAGTGTTTTCTTCGCGTATTAATATATAGCTATTGTATAATACTGTGTAATATTATATCATATCGACAGATATGGTGCATTACCGTGCAACATGTTGTGGTAGCTGGAGAGGTGGAATTATTTTACAGTTGGAATACTTTTTCTAAATATACCTTTATACGAGAAGTTAAAAATACTTTTCAAATAAGAAATGCTTTAAAAAATAAAATATTTACTGCTAAACACATAAAAATGACGGCACAATTAACGAAAAAATTCCGAATGTGGCAAAATACCTTTTGATTTTTGTTGGTAAATAAGCTTTAGTTTTTATGAAAAATATAACTCCCTCTCCCGCCACAATTTTATCAAAATAAGCGTAGTCTCTTACGAAACAAAATTTTTATATTAATGTTGTTATTCTTACAACTGCGAAGTAACTCTTAGCGCGAAAGGTGTCTCTAAACATCGGATGCCAATATTCCGTTTAGCAAAACAGAAATTATTTATTTTTTCTTTTATCCACAATGTTTATCTTAAAAAAATTAATTTTTTTTCTGGAATTGTAAATTCAGTTTCTTGTCTGAAAAACTTATTATCTGCAGGTCATAGAGCCATTTGTCATCGTAAGTTAAGAAACAGACAGAAAATGTGTGGAGCAGACAAAACAGGTTGCAAAAATATAATCGGTTCCTACCTATCTCAGGGGCGAAAGGGGACGACGGTCTTTCATCTTATTTAATTCAGAAATTTTCTATTAATAAATAATAGTAATAATAATAAATCTATAAATAATTTTTCGGAAAAAAAATTAAGTTCTCTTGCGGTTAGTCAAAGTTTTTTTAAATAAAAATATTATTCTTGTCATCAACAAAGCCTACATCAAGATTTTTATTTTCTCGTATACGAAGTATACAAAGAGAAAGTATTGTAATCGTCAAAAAATTCGAACTCGAGATTTTGACGAATCTCTACGTTTTAGACCTCCCTGAGTCCGAAAAACACAATTTTGGAATTATGTCTGTGTGTGTGTGTGTGTCTGTGAACACGATAACTCGAAAACTATTAGAGCTACGGGGATGAAATTTGGTATGTGGTCTTATCTTTAAACATAATTTGTAGGTTTCTATCAAATTTTGGACAAAATTCGTCAACGGGAAGTCTGTCTGTCTGTATGTTCGAGGTCATGCGAACGCTATAACTCAAAAACTTGAAAAGTCAGATGGATAAAATTTTATACACAGTTTTATCGTCATGAATGTAGGTCCGTATAAAATTTTGGGCCAAATCCGTCAAAGGGTTGACTGACTGTCGGTCCGTATAATTTACTTTTGAAACCAATCCGTTATCTCCACGCGCATGCGTACTGGTTATTGCTGTTCCCGTAATACGGTCATCTTGGCTCACTGCCAAATTCTTCTCGAATAAAAGTGAATTAATTATGGAGTGTTTTCTTTTAATTTTTCTTTCACGCCGAAACATTTTCTCAATAAGAGTTGCATATTTGATTTGCGGTTAGTTTTATTTTGTATATTTCGTAATGCATTTTTTTCTGATAGGATTTTGCATTATTTTTACTCTGACAGAACGAAAGTAGTTGTTAAAACTAAAGTTATAAAATAACAAACCAAAATTAGTGTCAATTGATTCATCAGTTCTGTTCTTCATGCTTTTTTAATTTCTTAAGCACTCTGCCAATGTGCATATTTTCAACTACAACTATCGGTAGTAAATTTGTAACAATCAGATCGGAGATATTGCTGGCAAGCTAAAAGGCTGCTTAGATGTGTGCAAATATTTTAGTAATTTACATTAGATAATTGAAATTTGGTATGTAGTCTTCTAATTTATCCACGCGGTGGGAGGGGAAACAGCACCTTTTTGGGGAAGCATACGAGAAAGTTTAGGGGAGGCCACTCCAGCTGGTTTTATCTCATTTTGTCACATATTTTATTTGTCGTCGCCATTCAATGCATGGCGAGTCCGATGCGTAAGAGACCGACTAGCTAACCAAAATATTCTAGCTTCGAGGCTCAGTGTTAGTTAGTTGTAGTTTACAAAGAGAAATGCTACGAGTATTGGAAAGAGAAATAAGTTTCGATTAAAGAATTATCAAGAGAGGCTCTACAAAGGTTTTAGACGAAATTCTATTTTTCCCCAAAATATAATATATATTTTTTATATTTTTAGATCATTATATCAAGCAAAAAGTTATAAAAACAAAGTATAAATAAAATACACTTATAAAGATGTATATTATACAATATTGTATATTATTAATATTATTGTATATTATATAATATTGTACAGTATTATATATTATTGTATAATATTGCTCAATATTGTAAATGTCTTATATTTTATATTGTTTCAATATTGGGGGAAAATATTGTACAATATTATTTTTCAGAATTTTACAATATTGTACAATATTATGTGCTACGTGGTACGGGTCCTATAATTTTCCCGAGCTCTGAACGCTTGCTTTTATTATTATAACACTTTAATTTTGGATGTCTTTTCGCTTCCTGTTGTGACGTCTCCGACCCCAATATAAGATGGGGAACGAAAGATATATATATATATATAAATATATATATAGTATGCTAGCCAAGAAATTGTAAATAAAGATGTAAAGAAATCCCATTTGGTCTTCCTTGACTGGGATAAGAACATTATACCAATCTGTACTTAGCTAAAACGTTACACTATCTTTGAATGATCAGTCAATAACTAACCTTCTTTTAGTTTCTTTGTCCACTGTTTTTCTAAGTACTCTGTGCAATGTAGCATCGTAAATAAAAGTGCAGAATCGTAAATCAAACCTACATGTGTCTTGTTGATGCTTTTCTTTTACAGTAGCCATGTAATATACTTGTTTCTTTCTTTAAAAATACAAATGTACCAAATTACGCTCTCGAGTTTTCTTTAAAAAAGGAATTAACCCTCATTTTGACAGACTTCAGCAGTGGATTTTTATTTTTTTACCTTCTTTAACCCTATGAGCCCTATCCCGCCTCATTCGACACAGGCCAGACTCAGGCTGTTTCGGGCGCCTGGGTGAATTTTAAGGGAGAAAATTAGTTCCTTTCATTGTTGACAATTGATCGCGCAACCGAGTTTGTCGTTCTCCTGGAATTTCTGTAGAGAAAGGGCGGATTTCATTCTGATTTCATGAATGAAAATTTACTCCAGTTTTTGGAGCACTTGAATTCTCACTCTAGCCGGGTTCAAAGAGTTAAAACGGCAATTAATCGCCTTATTGAGCTAATCTTGATGTTGTCTTTTAGCAGCCAATCGCAAACTTCGGCAAAAAACAACTAGTCCAGACGAACTGTACTTTAACATGGAAAAAAATCGTAACGGCCATTTTCTTGCTTTAAGTTGTTGTGTCGACCATACTAAACAGGACACTGTATTTTGCAGACGGAGATCGGACCATATAAGGGGGGGGGGCCAGGGAGAACAATCGGTTTTTTGCGTTTAAATAAAAGGCTATTAATCTGAGAAGAAAGGTTTAAATTAGAAAATTATAGATAGCAAAAAGGTCTATAAAATGAGTTGTCGAACGTTAAGCGCAGGAGTAAATTGTGAAAAAGTATTTTTGATTTTTTTACAATTACAGCGAAATTTTTGAAATTTCGCGTAAGTATGAATTATATAGCAGGGTTATATCTGGTAAAAATTTCAGATCCATATCTTTATTGTTTTTTTGAAAAATTCAACTTTTTCCGGAAAAAAAAGAATGTCGTCGGAAAATGACTGTACGTACTTTTTTATCTGTCCGAATTCGCGGAGAGGAAAAAAAAAAATCCTACTCTTAATGTGTTGTTCTACAATTTCAAATGGCTTTATAATGGTCGATTTTCAGTAAAAAGTGGTGAAAATTAAGTTTGAAGTTATCATTTTGTCTCACTTATTTTGCTTGAACGCATTTTCCCAAACGGGAAAATTTTTCTGCGATGGGGACAATCGGCATATTAAATGAGACAAAATGTTTGCTTAAAACTTAGTTTTCAGAACTTTTTACTGAAAATTGACCTTCATAAATCCATTTGAAAATGTAGAACAACACTTTTAGAGTAGGATTTTGTTCTCTCCACGAATTCGGACAGATAGAAAATGTACTCACAGGCATTTTCCGACGACGTTCTCTTTTTCGAAAAAGTTGAATTCTTCAAAAAATAAAACAGATATCGTTCTAAAATTTTAAACAGAAATACCCTATTATATAATGCGTACTTACGTGAAAATTCAAAGTTTTTGCTTTAAATATAAAAAAATTAAAAATACTTTTTCAATGTTTACGTTTTTTAAAAAATTTAATCATGCTCTAACTAAGCTATCTAAACTTTCGACGACTCATTTTATACATCATTTTACTATCTATAAATTTCTAATTTAAACCTTTCCTCTTAGATTAATAGCCTTTTATTTAAGTGCAAAAAAACGATTGTTCGAATTTCCATCCACCTCTCCCCTCCATCTCCAAAAATACAGTGCCATGTTTTAAAATTGTTGTTATGTATTTTTTCCGTATTTTGATACTTTTCATGAAGATTCGACTGGACTAAACCCATCGACTCGGAATGTCATTCGGATCGTGCCTGCTTTTATGGCAACAACTGATGAGAATGAAATATAACGTGGCGCCATCTATTTTATATAATTCGAAAATAAAACTTAATACAGCAACTTTAAGAAGTAAGAGTCCAGGGTTTCGAAAACATTTTTCACTGCTCTTTCTCAGTTTCCCCAATTAATCCGTAGTTTTCGCACTGCCCAGATGAAAGTCCTCAATCATGACCGCTTATTGGATAAGAAAAAGTTAGGCAACGCTTGAAGTGAAAAAAGCTGAAATGAAATGAATGAATACATTGTGCACTTACGTTGTACCAACAAGGGAAGCACAGAAAAAACAGCCGGACTGGTCCCCCCTAGACTTTCTCGTATACTCACTAACAAAGTGATATCACCCCCCGCATAACAATTGAGGACCTTCAAAAAGGCCTGGACAGCCACAAGTACTCGGAGCACACGACACGGCGAAAGGGCGACAGTACAATATATATCCAATTTACACAATATGGCGCTTCTTGTGCATCACAGTATGATGAAGAAAAACGAGTATGCATTTTTCAACAACTTTTTTTCTACCGCTTGAAACAAAAATTTGGTACTGATCTATAATTAAGATTAGAAGACCACATACCAAATTTTATTTATCTAAGTCATTACGTTTTGGAGTTATCGTGTTCACATGCATGCGAATGCATAGACCGACAGACGTTCAACGCGTTGGCGGATTTCGTCCAAAATTTGGTACAGATCTACAATTTTGATGATAAGTGTACCAAATTTTTATCCATCTAGCTGCTACAGTGGCATAGCGACCGAGCGCAAGGGAGGTATAGATGCTCCGGGCGACGTGGGGACAAAAGCTTAGTGAGCTTATGCCATTTTCCAAAGTGAAATGTCATGAGGAAGCGAAAATATAACACCATGCCCCGGGCGATATTTACACTTGTTAAACCACTGATGACAGAGGGTAAAAAAATTATATTATGAACAGAGCGCCAGTTATCCTCACTACAAAAGTGTCTAGCAACTTATTAGTCGCATGAACAGGGCCGTAATGAGGTGATCCTGCGCCCTTGGCGGAACTGGCAAAGCTGCGCCCCTACCTTCGCTGATACATTTTCATTAATTTTTCATCCCTTCTATAAAACCCCTCAGGGTCGTACCGAGGGGGTGGCGAGATTGGCCCCCGCCAATGGCGCAGGTAGAACGGGGGCGCACAAATGACCATTTAAAAAACTTAGTTTAAGGGTTAGATTGGTACGATCTGCTGTGCAAATAAAAAAAATTGAGAATAAGTCTTCAGTGGCTCAATAAACATTACGGGAGTGGCTAGTTGCTTTGTCCAGTGGTCAAATTGCAGCATGTCTGGTTGTGACCCCTTACTTTGAGAGAGAGAAAGTGCCTGCGCCTTTTCTTGGAACTTTGAGCTTCTTGCTGCCCATTTTATTAATTATATATTATTTACGCCAACCAATTTTGAAAATCTTACGAGTTCGAATGCCTATTTACGGAATAAGAAAAAGGAGAAAGTAGATTAATATCTAGTAATTGAGTAATTGTTAATTTTCGTCATGACCGGCCGCCACGACTTCATCGGGCACTGTGGTCCCCGCATGATCGCCCCCATTACGAGCGGCACATGCGACGACCCCTCTCCATTTTACAGGGGTGCGACCCATCATCGGAGATGGGCCCTAAGAGCCACACCACCATTATTGTATCTACCAAGGGAGCGAGAACCTGCTTGCTTATCCGGCATCTTCTCATCCGTAAACTTTGCCATGCTGGGATCATGTGATTAAATATGCGATTATATAAAAATAAGGAAATTAGTGATAATGTGATTAAATAAGGAAATTAGTTTGTTATTTTAAAATTAAAAAGTCTTGTTGCAAATCATACATTTTTTAACTTTCTTTAAATTAAGGAAAAAAACTTGTACAGTTTTTTTGTAATTTGGTAAAAACTTGTAAATTGGTATCATTAAAAAGATTTTTTTTGAATTTTAAAATGACGTAAAAGAATCACTTTTTAAATGATATTTTTGAAAAATCCGGCGAAGAGACAGAAAAATTTTGTCTACTTTTTTATTAACTGACATTTTAATTATCTTTTGAATTTTGAAAATTTGATAATGATTCTACTTTTATTCTGAAGAGCATATGCGCCAAATTTCATCAATATCAAGCAAAAATGTCGATTTTTTTTAAAAAGACAAATAACATTCATCTTTGTATACATTATTCGAAAGTAAAATTTTATATTTAAATCAGTTACAATTATCAAGACAAGTAAAATCAAGGAGATCATGAATTTGGTGTAGAATAGTTGCATTAGATTTTTATGCAATAAACTCTAACACGAAATACTACTATGTTAATTTTATATTTTGCTTACAATCATGATTTGTATGCATATTTTTACTACTAATAAAAACGCATATATGCAGAGGTGACTGTCTGTTGGCGTTCTACAAGACAGACCGTTGAGCCTAGAGTTGCCAAATTTGGTACAAACCTATTATGAAGGGTGGCAAAGTACACCTCAGTGAGTTTTTGAAAACTTAAAAAAGAATTTTTTTTGGGGGGGTCAGCAATAATAAAAGGAAATATTATCATTTAAAAATAATTTCGACACCGTCTTATATTTCAAAAAAAATTATCTTTCAAATGATAACAGTCTAGTTGTCGTGTAATTTTTTTCTTAAATTTCAAATTTAAAAAAAAAATATTTTTATGTATAATTTACAACAATGGCGGATTGAAAGTCAAACCGATTTCACTGATTCCTCAAATCTTCAATTTAATATTTCTCTTAATGATTAATTTAATGTTTCTCTTATGTTAAAAAACGAGATATAAAAATTTATTTTGATTATTACAATATAAAATCTTCTTTTGTTGTAGTAAAATGCTGCCATTTTCGTTGCTTTTCCAGTTTTTTAGTCTAATTTTTTGTTAATTCTTTGCTACTTGAAATAAATTTACTTTTTAAATAGATTTACTATATTATTTTGATAGATTTACTTTTTAACTCTGATCTAAAATTCATTTTTTCACTTAGGGCAGATAAACTTCAATGAAAACCAAACCATCTATTTATTTGTAATAATTAGGTAAAACATTCAAGTCATAGTCAGATAAATAAAGTGTAATAAATGTAATTCAAATCTGAATTATACATGATCGAAATAAAAATTAATTTTCACTGAATTGAATGATATTAATGAGTCATTCTGCCTAAGACTCTTTTAACCATTGAATGTAAAAATCAAAGTCATTAATTTTATTAGATGCAAAACCTATTGCCTTAAAATTTAGTTCAAATTAGCTTGTGAAAAATTAAATAAGTTGATGTTTTTAAAATTGGTTGGCATAAATAATATATAATTAATAAAATGGGCAGCAAGAAGCTCACAGTTCCAAGAAAAGGCGCAGGCCCTTTCTCTCTCTCTCTGTAAGGGATCACAACCAGACAAGCTGGCAAATTGACAACTGGACAAAGCAACTAGCCACTCCCGTAATGTTTATTGAGCTACTGAAGACTTATTCTCAATTTTTTTTATTTCATAGCAGATCGTACCAATCTAACTCTTAAACTAAGTTTTTTAAATGGTCATTTGTGCGCCCCCGTTCTACCTGCGCCATTGGCGGGGGCCAATCTCGCCACCCCCTCGGTACGGCTCTGCGCATGAACATGGACAAACCATCCGTGGGCGCATTTCGTCCCAAAACTGATAGACATCTACAAATTCGTAGTTATCTAAAACGTAGAGATTCATCAAAAGGTAGGTTTTGAGGAGAATTTTAGAAGATTTTGAATTTTTTGAAGATTACAGTACTTTCTGTTTGTATAATTCGAATAAGAGAGAGTACAAGGTTTATTTATATTTACAAATCGATCAATTTGATAGGAAGTAATCTTGTCTAATCAATTATCTGTGCTGTTACGTAAGAAATCGATTGAATTATTGTTACATAGTGATCAATCAATCAAATGCTCCAACATTGTGTAATTAATAAACCAACTGTTTGTTACATGATTGCGATTATATGTTAGTGACCAAACCACATTTTACATGGTATAATCAGTAATCAAACGCTCCAATGCGTAATAATTTATTGATCAAATGTTTGTTACATAGATGCACTCAATTTCATGTTAGTGATTAATGAACTGAGTGTTACATGGAGTGGATCAATCGACTAAATATTTTTGCATGGAGTAATTAATCGATAGATGATTGTGTGTGAATAGAATAGATAAAGGATGCAGCGTCATATAATTTTTCGTCCACAATTTAACTTTTCTTATTTTCAAAAAAGTGCATTATGCTTGCATTATTTCCAGCCTACAGTTACCCTCCCTATATTCTTGTTCAACTTCATACTTTTTTTTTAAAAAAAAAATGAAGTGGATTTTCTTTATTGAAACATGATATCCAAACTTATCACTATCTTCCTAGCTTGGACTGTCATTTAATCATGTATTTCACACCCGTACTCCTTTCAGTGCTCTCAGAAATCTTTTTTAACGAACTAACTTTAATGAAGAGTAATAAATATGTCATGGAGCAGACAGGGCCGTATTAAGTCTTGGAGGGGCTCTTTAGGCAATAAAAGTTCTACCTCCACCCCTCCTTTCTTCTTCCCAAACCAGGTACTTTTTATTCATTTTAATTTAATCTCTATATAAGTAATTTTTAAGTAGCAAATATTATGACAAACTGAAATAAGAAAATACAGTAGAGTCTCCCTACAGCGAATTTCTCCCTATAACGAAATTTTTAATCCGAATGTTAAATAACATTCAAAATATTCTCCATATAACGAAGTGGTTGTCTCCCTATAACGAATATTTTTTCAGACCTTTATCTTTTCGATTTTTGTCATTTTTGAAGAAAGTTGCTAATTTCTGTGCAAACAAATCGCTCACATGCGCCTGTTTCTGGAACCACTCGCATTGTTCATTCCAGCGATAACACATAACAATAGAATGCTATGTGAAGTGTAATGCAGTTGTGGGGACTTGGATTTCTACAGAGGGAGTAACATTTCTACGGGTCAAGATTCCAAGAATCGGGGTGGAGTGGGGGTGGAAACAGCAAATGGATGTGACAATACGCATTTTATGTTTATCCGTACTAGTACATATTACTCTGTAAATTGGTGAATTGTCTTCACTTTTGAGCATTTTATTTATGCAATAAAAAATAGTATAATTTTAACAAATTTATAATAAATATTACTTCATTTTTAATTGAAAGTCATAATAAAATATTTTTGAACTTATCGCACATACTAAACGGTTTGTAACATTTACTTAAATAACTGCAAAAATCTCTAATCTCCGTATAATGAAATTTTCTCTATAGCGAATTTTTCAACTGGAACCAAGCGATTTCGTTATAGGGAGATTCCACTGTATTTAATTGCGGGTCACCCTCAAAAGAATTTGCCTGTGTATCTCGCAAATAAAAAAAAATTAAGTAATTTTAAGCAAAATATCAAAATAAAAAAAAATTTAAACACTATCTAAATGCTGTTATACGAAGTTTCCCAAGGCTGTTGATTTGTGAGTCAGTCAGCCAAAGAAAAAGAAATAAAACCACACGGATAAGTAAGCGAAATTGAAAGAAAAAAAAATCCTACGAATACTTCTCTAAAATTTGAACGACTCTCGATTTTAATTAATTCAGCCTGGGATTCTGAACTAGCAGAATACCCGGCGTTGCTCGTTCCTTTTTAGAATCAAAACATTGTGGAAGACAAACTATGAGTACAATGATTTATTTTCACTCTACGAAAAGTAAAAATACTTCAAAATAATTCTCACTAACAAGAAATAACTGAACTAAACAGTGGTGGTGAGTCGGGAGAGCAGGGGGGGGGGGGCTCCCCCTACTTTTTGAGGGAAAAATAAATTTTTATTTCATTTTAGTTACCTAAAACTAGGAATTATAAAAAAGAAATATTCTCCTGGATAGCTAGCTAATTTTGCAACTAAATTTTTAAATTTTGTTGTCTACCCCCCTATACTTCCAGATGTCTATAAATTAATTGTCCGCATACTTCCCCCCCTCACCGCCGCCACTGGAACTAAATCAATAGTTGTTCACAATATCAATTGTAAATCGCCTGCTTTTAAATTTTTTTTAGCGTTCTTCTAGAATTCTGTTAATGTGTTCTGGCACCAGATTGTCTGTATTCTTGTTCGTGATGTATTTTAATGTCTGTATATTTGTGTATTAAATTTATTTTGAAAAATTTATTAAAATTAGAGAAAAAATTGTACGTAAATGAAACTGGTATAAGCCAATTTTTTGAACTTTAAGATGGTATAAAAATAGTTTTCGAAAGATATCGTGGAAAAATGCAAAAATCTTGTTTAATTTTTAATTAACTAAATTAATTAACTTTAATATACTTTTTAATTACTATTTTTAATTAACTTTTGAACTTCGAAAAGTTGATAGTCATCTTTCTCTTGTTTTCAAGAGCACGTGTTCTACATTTTATCACGATTGAACAAAAACTGTAGACTTGTTGTATAAGCAACATACGCTATATAGACAAAAGTATCCGGACACTTTCAGATTTTCACATTTTTTAGAGTTTCTCCAGAAAGGATTAACTGACTGCCCTTAAATTTCGACCATGTGAAGAATAGACTGTAACTCACATTTTACATTGAAGATTCGGTCCCGAGGGCAATTAGGGGACCCTCTACAAACTGATGAAGACAAAAGCTTTTTTGACCCATCCCGCTTCACAGATAACAAGATGAAACTTTCAGTAGCTTACTAAAAGTAAACTTCGAATTCTAACCACTATACAATTCAATATAACTATTCAAAGATATAAGTTTAAAAAATATCAATTTGTGTACAGTCCCTCATTTTTTAACTTCTCTTCGATAGGAACTAAAATTTTGCTTGTTGTAATGCAGATAGATATCTTTCTTAATACTATTGATACTGAACTGAATTTTTTAAATAAGTTGCCGTATATATCTGGCTTTAAAGTTGTAAAAGAAAAATTATGCTATGTTTCGCGCATGCGCAGTAAAAAAGTATTTACTAAAAATGCTCATATTTCCTGTTATATTTTTTCTCAAATTTTTACACACAATGCTTCTGTAATATACTGTCATTTTTTTTTCTGTAAGTTTCGTATAATATAACAAAAAACTGTGCATGTTATAAGCAAAAAAAAAAGGCAGGAAAAATTAGGATTTTTTAAGAAAACATTTATACCTTCCCACAGTTTTCCAAAGCTGAGTTTACGAAAATTCATGTAAACACTATGTACATTAAAGATAACCATTTTTGAAAGTTTCATTGCGTTATCAGCATTCTGTGAAGTGGGGTGGGCCAAAAATTCTTTTGTCTTCATCAGTTTGTAGATGGTCCCCTAATTGCCCTCAGGATCGAATCTTCAATGTAAAATGTGAGTTACAGTCTATTCTTCACATGTCGAAGTTTAAGGGCAGCCAGTTAATCCTTTCTGGAGAAATCCTAAAAAATGTGAAAATCTGAAAAAGTGTCCGGATACTTTTGTCCATATAGCGTATATTGCTTTATGTATATGGATACAGAGGGTGCTTACACATTTTTAGAACGATTTCGATAAAGAATTTTTCAAAAAGCAAATGTTTTGGAGTAAAAATTTCTTGCAACAGCTTATTAATTGACATGAGAAACATCGTCTGCTACTTTTAAATTTATTCTTCATTCAAAATGTCGCATGTAAACAAGCTGTGGATTGAAGGATATGTTTTTGCACTTTTCGAAGAGAAATATTCCTATTCCATGATTAAAAAACGCTGTGAAAAGCATGGTATTAAAATTTGTAAGTGCAAAATATGCACTATTATTAATCGGAAAGGGAAAAACAGTCAATCATTACTTCTACATGAAAGAAGACTCCAAACGAATACCCGAAAAAGGTATGTACTGTTTCAAATATTTCTAAAGTTAAATCGCTGGTAACAAGAGAAAAACCGCCGAAGCAGAAATCAATTGCAAAGTCTTTAAATACACCTGTATCAACAATGAATAAAATAATAAACCAAGATTTACTACTTAAAAAAGGTAAAAAACATAATATTTACCAGCTTCTGCCGAGGCATGTGGCTCAACGCAAAACAGCTTGTAGAACCCTGTATGAAAACTATTTAACAGGAGATAAATGGAAATACATTGTGACCTTTGATGAAGCACGAGTTTACCTAAATGACTGCAATAAAAATAGGTCTATTTACTATCGAAAATGAAGAAAAAAAATGTACAAACCTGGTTCTATCAATGCAAAGGAAGTTTCAGTAGGGGGTTTATGATTGTCTCAGGGTTCTCCTACAATAGGAAATTAACCGTTTGAGTGCGGCAAAGCGCTATCGCGCTTCTCACGATAGCGCATCGCCGCACTCAAACGGTTAAAAATAAGAAGAGTGGGAAAAAAATGTTAAAATCTACTGAACGTATTATCAAGAGAAATTTTTACGTCCGATATTTACAGAAGAAATTCCATTTCTTTATTCCAATGACTTTCAGAGAGTGAAATTTCATCAAGACAAAGATACAAGTCATACTTCGAAAAGCACCACTGCATTCCTTGAAATAATAAAGATTGATACAGGTATTGCATATATACCTTTTCAACATACTCCTACAAAGTCCCCTGACATTTCACTGATGGGCTATTATGTCTTCGGTCTGTTGAAAAGAGCTCTTTCTGAGAGCAAACCCACCACGATTAATGGACTCAGGAAAGTAGTAGAAGAGGAATGGAAATCAATACCCTTGAAAATTTTAAGAAAAGCTCTTCTATCATGGAAATCACGATGCGGATTTATAGTCCAGAAAAAAGGCCATCACATCTAACATTTAAAAAAAATAGTCTTTACATTTTAAATATTAATTAAATGACCCTGAAATCATTCTAAAAATGTGTGGACACCCTTTGTAGATGGATAAGGTGCACGGCCTTCACAAAATTAAATTGCCATGAAAAAGAAATCTCGGGGACCCTGGGTAGTGGCCTACTTGATAATTTGACTCTGGAAGCATCGATTCTTAAAACCATAAAATCCCAGGGTCAGATTTCCCATAAGGCCAACCTAGGCCATAGTCTAAGGTACAGCTTTCAGGGGGTGCAAATACAGAGACCAATATTTACAAACTTTTCAGTATTATTTTGAAAAGGTCATATAAAATGTTTTTTTTACATTGGTTATATTAAACATTGAGCAATGCATTTTTTTGTCTACTGTGGATGGACCTTTGGCTTCTTTGCACTGAAACAGATTTTATAAGATCTGTCCACTTTAATGACTCTTCAAGCCTATTCAAGGACAACAGAGCAAACGGAATTCTAGCAAGTATTTCAGACCATTTCAAGAAATTTGATGGAGTGTTTTTGCAGGTATTAATGCGATGTTATTTCGTAAATAGTGATTTCTTGAATAAAAAAATTTAACGTGTTTCCAAGATTATAAAAATTGTATTAAATGCATGAAAAATAAAATATTGTATATTAAGTTGAAAATTATGTATTAACTTTTTTGAGAGGGGACATAGAATATGCCTGGACCTAGGGCGTATAAATGTATAACACCCGAAAGTTCATTAACTCAATGGCAAGAAGACATTTTTATGCAACATAAACAAATGAAAAGAACACATCTTAACAAATCATAAAGATTTATTCATTTATTTTTTATAATTCCGGAGTGAAAAGAACTCGTTCACAGTCAACATCAGTATCATAAATTCTTTCGTAACAAGAAGGCAGTTGAGTTTACTCAGCGTCACACTTCAAAATATTGACTAACAAAAGTACACAAGTTCTTCTGCAAAGTGTGTATAACACTTACAAATAGTATTTATTATTGCCTGAATATATACATGCAGATATATAATATTCACTCATAAAAAATTCTCTTTATGCACATTGGAATGATTTATAAATATATATATTAATATGTATATATTATTCTACATGACTTCAAAATACATTGAACACTATACAGAATACACAAAATTACAATGTTTCTTTCGAAGTTCAGAGTGTGGATTGTTTCCACAAACTTCTTCATACAAGTGAAACCGAAACCCATCAATAATCGGTTCGTTGACGCATTCCATACAATAATCATAGTTCAGAGTTGAAAGAATCAACTTAATACATGTTCTTAAAATGAGCAAAAATTAATTCAAATAAATAGATTATGAGAAAAGTTTTTGACAGAGACGAAAATAAATAAAAAGCAAACTAATGATGAAGTACTGTAAAACAAATTTATGAATAAAGAAACTATATGTCTGAATACAAAAGTAAAAGAGTCTAAACTAAAACTGAAGCTATATTGAAAAGGATAATTTTGGTAAGTTTTTTATAACCTTATATAAAAATAGATTCTTCTTGCATTTGCTCCAATTGAATCATGCAACCTAACAAAAACCTTCACGCTCAACATTCTCATAATAGAAACAAGGAATTTTGGAAGACTAATTTAACAATTTAGATTGAGAAATAGGGGCAAAAATTTTAACAATTTGATTACAATTTATTTTTTTAATATGTTTAAAAATTAAAGAACTAATGAGTATTTAAAGAACAAACTAACAAGTTCTTTATGAACTAACATTTACTGGGCTCAGAAAAGGAATTTGGATTCATTTAATTCAATATCCCCATACTGGACAAAAATTACATACAATATTAAAAATAACAAGATAAATTAAAACAGTGTTATTCCAGTTAGATATATGCATCAAAAATTGATAAAATTTTAAATTAAACAGTTATAAAGAATATAAAATTTATTTTAAAAAGGGGAGATGTAACAATTTTCTGGCCTATGATCTGAAATTCAAAAACATGATTTTTAAAACAAACATCTCCATAGCATGCATGTACAAAATAAATTATATACACCAACACATTTTGCCAAAACTTTTTTTCAGACACACTATTCTTTGGACCCACATTTTACAAAATACTAAGTGAAATTCGTATATGCAGGTGATTATTATTAAAATATACAACGATATACAAACTTTAATGCTGAAAACTCACCCATTACAGTACTGTGATATTCAGAACAAGGCACAATTTGCAGTTATACCCAGGAAATTCAATTTCGTAAGCTTACGACAATATTGCACAAAAGCTTTAAGGATGGCTAAGGCATAAAGTGAAATAAGCTATAGTCAGGGACAACTCAAGTGGAATCTGTCGGCGGAGATGATGGTGTATCATCACGTCTCGATAAATAGTCTTGAATATAAATCTGATGTTTTAAAAAGAAGTTAATATATAGTAAAACAGAATTTAGCTAGAAACACCAGTAGCCAATAATCAGTTCTAGAACTTTCTGTATTTAAAGACAATTTTTTTTTTAATTTTTTGTATTGCTTTTCTTGGGTCATTCCCAAATAATGCAATTGGTCTTAATTTCAAGTATCACAAAACTTGAGTTGTCATTGATTATAGGTTGAATTACTATTTTTGAAACAAAATAAGCTAGTTTTCCATTCACAAAATAAATCAATGGGAAATTTCGACTACCTTTTATAGTTTCAGTTTAGGAAAGGGATATAGAAAATTGAGGCACAATTATCTTAAGGCAATTTCATGCGAATTTAAATTACCATTGTTAATACAAAGACATAGGAATAGAAACACCACATGCTAATAACTGCTCCGATATGCAATTTTATAGACTATTACATTCATAAAAAAAAACTAGTGGGGATAATTGAGAAAAGTGGCAACACATTTCATTCTTTTTAAATAGATGAAAAATTTAGTGCAACAAAGAAAATCACCAAATCAAAAAAAAAAAATAAATAAATAAATAAAGGAAACATTTTTCAATTTTTTTAATATAAATGTTTAATCGCACAAATTTTTTTTGTTCAATCAATCACACGATATGAAATAAAATTCAAATCTAAGCTCAAGGGAGTGAATTTAACAATTTCTTCAAAAATCTCAATTCAGAGATTGTAGCAGTTACAAACTGGGGGGGAAAAAATGCTACACAGGAAGGAACTTTATTTTCTGGGGAGAACATGGATATGAACTTTTTATTCCTAATTTCTTCTATTCACCTTTTCTATAACTATCTATGATCTGCAGACAAAAAATTAAAGGTTTTTTTTCAGTTAGATGGAATTAATTCACTTGATAACAGTATTTATAAGTTTGGTTAATGCAGTATAATTACATCATTATTTTTCATACTTCAATTGACGTTATGAAGAACAAAGACCATTTTAGAGAAATTGCTTCCATGCATAAAATTTGCATAGAACTTTCAGATCAAGCACATTCTGCCACAACACACACGAAAATGCAATACAGTGAAACATAAAGTTGTTCCTTTCTGTCTCGATACCAGCACCAAGTACCATCTTCTTTGTTAATAAATAATTAAAAATGTCACCTCTCTATCTATCATGAAAAGTCTTGTTTTGCCAACGACTTTTCTTTATCACATATTCAGATATCCAACGGAATCATCCACACATATACGTACTATATACAATGTGTATATATATATTTCTATATTAAATTTGGACTAGGAATCATACCTAGACCAAAGGCAAGTGTTCAATAGTCACTTTAAACGGGTGGTGAGGAGTAAAATTAATCCTTTGGTCAATTTGGCATAGTCCTGACTATCAGTTCACCAAAAATTTAAATTAAATTCATAAAATAATAAATAAATCTGCATTTAATGTTAATTTCATTCCCATATATTTTAGCGTATCTCAGTAGTCCCACAACAACAAAATGAAAAAGATTAACTTCAACTGTTTGCCATACTTTTTCCTTTAAAACCAACATTTCTGACTAGCATCGGCACTATTGAAAATGCATGATTTCTATGCAGAATTAAGAGCAAACACAAACTTGAGCTATTTTCTTAGATGATGAAACAATTTCGGTTAAATCAGAGATTTATATGAGTGAACATTTTAACACTGAACTTCAGTATCCAACAGGCCTAATTGCCCAAGGCTAACTTAGAATCAAATGAGAAAAATCCAATATGTGAAACTAATGGAATTCCAAAGAGGCATCAAACAACAGAGATTAATAAAAAAATTTCCCATAATAATTTGAAATGTGAGCAAAAGACAGATGAACAACAGTATAGCGTCGAAAATCTGGAGTAGCTGGAATTATTATATTTCCGACCATAATGTTGATCGATTCAGATTTTTGAACTTGCACCACCCTTTGACTCTTCAACTCAATATAAAAATGCAATTTTTCTTTCTTTTCTTTTGAGAAAATGAAACCTGTATTTGAAAGTGTGTAATTTACGTGAAAATTAAAACAGAATTGCTACACTGTATCCCAATGTTTAGTAATTCCATCTTGAGATAAACTGAGCCTCTTTTCATAACTGTTAATCCAGATTTCCGACATTTTGTGATATATGTGATGAAAATGTCCATGAGATGTACTATCACCCATGCCAGGAATGAATAATAAAACCAGGAACTTTATCTATTTGGCTAACAATAGAATTCACTTTTAATGTTAAGTAACATTTTCGCAAAGTCAGGGAATGAAGGAAATTTAATTTGCTTTTGGTTACAAATTTTTAATTCAAAAACTTCAATTATCAAAGAGAGAAAAGATGCATAAGTAGTGTATTCAATAACCTCCCAATTTTAAAGCAGTAAAGTCAATACGGTTTTTAGTTAAACTTCTCAATACTGGTTGTTCAATTCAATATTGACTATTTTCATACATGTCATAAGAAATTCACACAAACATAGCTTTCTCACTTTCACAATTGCTACCTCTACATTCTACGTGCAAAATATATTTCGAGGCACTTACAATGAAGGAATAGAATCACCACTCTATAATAAATAATCAATATATTAATATTCAATATATGATGTAATAATTTTTTGAAAGACTCATTAGTAAGTGATAATACATCAACACATTTTATATGGCTTTAAATATAAAAACTGCATTTTCATCCACTCGGAGTATAAAAAAAATACATATGAAAATGGCAATCTTAACTTAATACATTCTTTTGAAACTAGAAAAGGAAAGGAATTCTAGACAAGTGTCCTTCCACCCAGAAAAAAAAAAACTTGAAGAATTTTGTAACACTTTGTGGGAGAAAGAGTTGGAACATCACAATTTGGAAGATACGTAAAACATTAACATAATGGTAAACTTCCATTTGCAATTTTTTATTAACTAACAATACATGAATCGAAAATGCACAGAAGACTTTCAAAATTGTAGTAACAAAAAAATAATAATAAATTAATGAAGAGAAAGATGATCTTTAATTACAACGGAGAGACTGAGAAAAGTATAAAAAAAGCTCTCGTACAATGATTTGATGAAAAGGCAGTTTTTTTAAATGTTCTATGTACAAAATCTGTCAACAAGTCAAAATAACTTTTGCTTTCTTAACTTTTCTAGAATTGGGTCGTGTTGCGAGAGTTTCAGCTATGATCACACAATCATCATCTTTCTGAGTAGATGAGACCACAGGAGTGTTGTCTTGCTTGCGCTTGTAGGAACGTGTCGTGGGTCTGTGCTGCCCAAATGTTTCTTCAGGAGGGCACTTTTCATCTTTACTGGACGTGGGCCAAGTGACAGAACCATGGATTGGCTCTGTCTTGGCTAGGTCAGGCAGAGTCGATAAGTAGTCGGCGACCCTTGCTTCAGAGTAGTCAAAAAATGAATTCTTGTCTTTCATCGTCCTATTGTACGTCTCTTTTTCTGAGGATGAGTAAGAATTTGAAGTCCTGTTGGACGACAAGTCACTGCTGAGTGAAGAACTGCTTCCAACATCGGTTGAGCTCTTTTTCTGTTTGCGACGTTGTGCAAGAGGTGCAGCAGAAACATCCTGCAGACGAAACCCTTCTTTCGTCACTATGTGGAAAGCAACCATCGTGGCATTGACAGCACTTTCAGCGGCTCTTGGAGTTGACAGGGAGCAGAGGACATTGGGGGTCATGAGCGGAGTGTTGGAGTATACACCGGGGTTGGCTCCCTGGATCCAGGGGTGTTGCTTCAGTTGTTGCATGGTGAATCGACGACGAGGATCCACAGTCAAAAGTCCACGAATCAGATTCTTGGCATCTGATGACACAACATCCCACTGAGGTCCAACAAAATTGAATTCGCCTTCTCGAATTCGTTGCATGATGGCAGCAGCACTGGTGTCTTGACTGTAGGACTGGAAAGGTGTTTTACCGGAGAGCATGGTGTACTACAAGGAGGAAAAAAGCCAAAATGAATGCAAATTCAAAATTTAAATTAACATATATCACCTATTCTTTATAACAAAGTTAAAAAATAAATGGAGAAATAAAATTGATCAGACTGGATTTTTTCAATGAAATGAAAACCTCAGAATCTGCTGTGCATTAACAGCTAAAGTGTACAGTACAGCGTTTCATAGTTTGAATTGTAAATAGTCTAATAAGAAGCAAATGAAATCGAAAAGAATATTTCATATAAGGAAATACAGATACAAAATTCCTGAAGTTAAAAGTTCAAAATCTAATTTTTTATATCTGATTTTATAAAATTTTTGCAAACCAAAATTAAAAATCATTCTGAAAATTAAAAAGAAAATAAATGAAGATTCACTATGATATGCTTAAGAGTGTGGTTTCAACAAATACAAGTAGTACAATTCAATTGTTTTGAAACTGATATTTCACAAACAAGAATTACTTGAAAATGCTCATTTTACACTTGCAAGCCTATTGTTATTTTATATCGAACTAAAAATAAAATGTTAACTAAATACTGTTCAGACATAACAAGTCAGGTTGTAAATGGTCAACTAAATAAATCTTTGCTAATTTAATATAAATACAGTCTACAAAATGAGTTAGCAATAGCACATAAATCATTTGAGAAGTTTGTATTTAAATAACATCTATAACACAAACACCATACTTTTCATTTTCATCCAAATAATATGGTAAATTTAATACAAATAAGAATAAGAAAACATTATATTTTGTGAAATGGCTATTCCTGACAAAATGAAGACATTAACCAAACAAGGACACTAATGGCAATATAAAATCATGAGTATAAATCTACAAAGGAAATTGCCTGGCTTTTGCAACAAGTTTTACAGTAATGTTATGTATTTAAAATTCTCAATTTTGCACCAATTCTGAATCATGCAACATATACAGAAATTTTATGATCAATTCCTTCAACTGAAAAATTTACAATGCAAAATAAACTCTTTAAATCAGCATGAAATTATTCAATTGGAACACCAGTTAGGTGCAAAAGGAAATATCAACACTTAGTTTCTTTGCCTGACACAAGCTATTTCTAAACAGTCACTGCTTGTTTAGTCCGGTTTCTATTGATTGATTTAATACAGTTTTAAAAGGTGGGGTGGGGGGGGTTGTATGTGTGTAGAAAACTAATGTTGTACCAACATGTTTTTCCTCAAGCTTTAAAATTATTATTACCAAGACTTTCTCAAGCATGTCTGAATAGAAACTCTAGCTTTTGTTCAGCTCATTTTAACTTTTTTTGGCTCCTTTTTTATAAGTTACATGTTTCTTAAATTAATCTCTGCAATGCAAAAATTTCTGATGATCAACAACAGTTATCGCATATAATTAAGTGAAATTTCGAAGCTTATTTATTAAAAATAAGTTAACTCCACCATTCAGTATAGAAGTATACACAATAAATTATCTAATTACCATGACAACACCGAAACTCCACAAATCACAGGCTTCATTATAACCAGAGCTGGTACTACACACAGTCTGTTTCAAAACTTCAGGGGCAGCATATTGCAGAGTGAAGCACGGAGATACCATTTTCTGATTTCCTGTAGGCAAGATACGAGCAAAGCCAAAATCTACTATTTTGATAGTAGAATTGTCAGATGAATCCACATACAACAAATTCTGCAAAGAGAAATATTAAATATAAATCTTCAATAGATATAAAAAAAATTAATTAAATCATGTTTTTACTCCAAATTGAGAAGAATGAAGTATGAAAAATTATAACAATAAAAGTAATTTTTAAAAAAATAAATGTGTGTTTTTTGACATAGGTTTAAATGAATATTAAAAATACCAATAGTAATAATTTTGATGTGTGTAACTTAGCATCAAGAGGAAAAGTAGGAATGAATTGCTTACACATTCAAAACCATTAAAAGAAAGTGCAGAAAATATAATTTTGATGAATTCATTGTCTATAGTTCCTTTAAATTAGAAATAGGCAAATTAAAACAAAACTCTACTTATTTACGATTAACTAATTTCATAAAAGAAAACATTGGTAGTTTTAGTCAGGGCCATCTTATCCAATGGGCTAATTGGGCTGTAGCCCAGGGGTGCCATTGAACAAAAGCACCTAAAAACTTACAATACTGATTTTATTTTAATTTTGAAACAAAAAATGTATTTAAATAATATTTTTAATATGTTAAAAGTACAGATATGATTAGGGTTAGTAACTAGACAGCCATCAATTTTGAAATTTTACATAAACATGTATATATCATTTCAAAAAATATTCATACAGGAATAATCAGTGAGAAAATCTTAAATTATGCTTGTAATAGAAATTACATATAATATCAAAGCCTGTGTGTAAAATCCTCTTTTGAAAAGATGCTGTTTTGAAAAATTATAAAGCATTAAACAGAGAGCAAGTTTTCTTTTTCTCCTCAATTATTGTATTAGGTATTTTCGTTGGGTCACAGACTCTTAAGTTCTTAGTTACAGTTCTGATGGGGCGCCAAATTAATCTAGCCCAGGGTGCTACAATTTGTTAAGACAGCCCTGGTTTTAGTAATGACAATCAGCCAATTTGTAGTACATCAAACTCTTGTTTAATACAAGTACCTAGAATGCAAATTCTTATAATACTGCAAAAATGTGTATCTTTTCCATAGAATGCAGTTCACTGCATATAATGTGAAAATGCAGTAATTGCAACACTTCAAAAATTAAATCTGTTTGACAGAAATTAATAGTAAACTAAATATAATAGTCAGAACTAATCTCCAATAATGCTTTGTCCCTTACGGTAGTAAACAAACCAACTTTGAATACATAACAGAAAAATATCACTTAAAATTAAAAGTGTTGTATGAGAAATTCTGTACAACAAATTCATACAATGAGTATGAAGATAAAACAAAATTTTTATTCATAATAATAATAATTCTACTATAGAGGACTATATTTATATTAAACAGAAGAAATCACTAGCGAAAATAAAATGATTTATATTTGCCTAGTGTTGAAGTGACATTTTGGGTGCAATTTCTCTAAGGAAAATGTACTGTTATAGGAAAAATTTATACAAAGCATAAAAAGTTGCATCATTTCATATGGAAAGAAGATATGTTTACCTCAGGTTTAAGGTCTCTGTGGACAATCCCCCTTGAATGCATGAAATTAATCGCAGAAACTAGCTGACGAGCAATCTTCCCAGCTTCCACTTCAGTGAATTTACTCTTTTTTCGAATTTTGTCTAAAAGTTCACCACCTCTAAGTAGTTCCAATACAATATACGTATGAGCCTAAAAATTGAGTTGTTTTAAAATCAAGTGCAACAATGAAAGTCAACATTATATTAAAACATTCTACAGAATTAACATTATAAATTACACTATTAAAAGAAACATTTAGACTTTTGCCTAAAAAAATTAAATTTCCTCTGTCATGGAATTTAAAACAATTTAGCATAACGCAGAAACTTCAAAGACTTTCTAAATTTAAATAAAGATATAATTTATAGACTTATATTACAATACTATGAAATCAAAGTTAAAATACTTTATAACATATTCATCTGAATTATTGAGACAACAAATAATAGTGAGGGCCTTTGAAATACTCTTACAGAAGAGATTAAGGTTTCAGATGTTTAAATGTACAACTGAAATGAATAATTCGTATTACAACAAACTAAAAATAATCATATAATTCCATAATAATAATAGTCATAAAACACTATCGTATCCTGTTTTATTCAAGTCAAAAAATAAAGTGAAAATCCATTCAAGAAACACAATTATATTATTTTGGATAAAATGAAGAAAAATAAGCTATTGGCAGAACAAAATATATCCATAATTTTAAAAATGACAAAAAATATAATAGTTTTAGTGAAAATTGGAACTAAGATTCTAAATCAGTCCTCATTTTTGAAAATGAATTAGAAAATCATGACCACTAATTAATACAATTATTAAAAAGAGAGACGGATAAAAATCTGAAAATTTTAGTACAAAATCAAATGCATTCACACTTGAAGAAATTAAGGAAATATGAAATTAACTATTTGCTTAACATATTTAATAGTCATGGAGTTGCATTTAACTAATGCTTCATTCAACAATAATGTCTAGAAAAGCATATGTAATTTGCACATGTTTACTTATTCAAGATTAAATATCATGTTTTTGCCACATGGAAAAATTTTATTTTTTAACATGGTAGTTAATATGTTAAAGTGTGAAAGCATTAACAATTAAGGATACTGATAAACTAAAATTCTCTTAAAGAAATAAAATATTGTAATAAAAAAATAAACAAAAAGAGATAGATATAAAACTGTTAAATAAAATATTTAATGGCATTAAAATAATTATTCTCCAACTCTGCTACATCTCATGACATATATTTAAACATTTTAAAATTTTCTGGAAGTTAGCTTTTTAAAATTGATTTAAAATGCATTTGTTGGAATATCAAAGAATAAAAGTATTGATAAAGATAATGCATTAAATGCTCCTTAATAACTGAAGCTTAGATATAAAGGGATTACAAAAAAATCTTCCCCAAAAAAATATTAAGATTTCAAGGAAAAAGAAGTTTATACCTCATCATGAAACACTTCATGAAGTTGAACAATATTAGGATGACCCTGACAATGTTTGAGCAGAGATATCTCCCGAGAACTGTCAATACAACGGCTAATAATTTTGACTGCATACTCAATGCGTGTACTTTTATCAGCACATCGCCTGCAAAAAGAGAAAACAGATGCTAAATTTTTCAATCAAACATTTAATAGAACAATAAAAGCAACAAGAATTCAGAATATACAAATACCTGCAAACTGAATAGCTACCATCACCCAAGATTCCCTCTTTCATAACGAGATCATACTTTTGGAAGAATGCAGAATTCTACACAAACAGAAAAAAAAAAATAAAAATTTTTTTAAAAAAACACTACATTTCAAAGAAAACATTAATTTAAAATGAGAAAAGCTAAGAGCATCTACCTTAAACTTTGCTGCCAACAATTTCGATATGTCAGGTCTATCAGGAAATCCAAATATGTCATCACTAATGACATTTCTACTAAAAAGAACAGATGGAGCAACAAAAGAATACCCCTGTATGAAAAAAAAAATGTATTACTCAAAATATAATTTTAGAAGTATTTAATTTTTTAAACAAAAAAAAACTCAAGTGACTTACGGAATGCAAAAAACAATACTTTAAAACTCATCAATAAGCAACATGTCTACTTGGTGACATAAACTTTCAAACTTCCCACATAGTTTTAATTTATTCCCCTCAGATTGGTTATTTCAAACATAAATCAATGGAAGATCATTGAATCGCCAATTAATTTGAGAAATAATTTCTTCATAAAGAGAAGAAAAATTCTATATGTCATAGCATTCAGAAATGCAATTGTAAAAGTTTAAATTCAGCAATTCTTTTAACCCTACATTACATTTTTTTTCTTGCAATAGAAACTATTTAATTCTATACAAATGAGCTTAAGGAATACAGGAAAAATAATTCAATTTTTTTAAAAGAAGGGGTACAAATATATCATAATCATACGCATGGACTTTCACTTTTATAGAAAAAAAGGCCTTATATTAGAAAAAGGCCTTATTATTAAAAAAGGCCTTGGAGATAGATATTGTTAAAAAATTTTACATTTATTACATTTTGAGTTATAGAGTTACAATGCGAGTGTTGTAAATATTTGCCATTGCACAATGTGCAGTTGATTCTTTAAGTTCTGAGAAAAAATAAGAAATAACTTAAATGGCATTTCAAGCAACATGAATGAATACTGCATCATACCACAAACATAAAAAAAATTCTCAATTCCTTTCTCTCAGGGCATGCTTTATGTCAACTTTTTCTTATGTGAAAATGCAAAGAATGTAACATTAAATCTTACTACAATACTACAGAGAGATTTCACGAATAAAAGAATCTGTGTAATAATAGAAAACTTCTATAACTATAAAATGTTATTAAAAAGTTTGAGATCATATTAAAATTTTTTTCACTAACCTTAAACAGCTTATCATTATTTGGAGGAACAGCAGCAGGAGAATATATAGGAGTCATGGAAGTAAATTCTGAAGCAAAATTGCTGGTGTCCAATTCATCCACAATTACAGGGATGATTGGACCTTTATTTTTCCTTTCAGCAACATCTTTCCAATTCAAGTTCTTGGGAAAAAAAAAAAAAAAAAGGAAATGAATTAAAGGAAGAATCTTCGGTACATACAAACAAAATAACGAGTTTAAGTAAAAGGTACATCATAATGGCAGCAATGAAAAGATTTTAACAAAAAAAATATAAAAATTGAACAGATGTCACTTATTTTCACAAAACTGCTGGTATCCAATAAACAAATGCAATAAATAAATAGAGCATTAAAACAAATGAAGTTCATTAAATTTAATATCTATTCCAGATTCAATATAACAAAACCTTCATACTTTTATAATTAAGTTTAAGAAAATTGGAACCCTTTCTGTAATGGAAAAAAGGCTAAAGGAAAAAAAAAAAGATTTTAAAAACTATTTTTAAAAAAAGCTTTAAAAAAACCCTTTTAACTGCTAAAAATAAGTTTTAGTTTTCCCTTTCCTTTACCAAAAGTTGGTTCGTGTTTGTTTCAACGAGAAAGGTTTTTTTTAAAAAAACAGAAGTATGTTGATATGTTCAACATGCTGGTAAAATATGTCAACTTTTCCAATTAACAATTTATTATACTTCTAGTTTGTTCAAATGGTAAATTTTTAGTTTATATAGAATAAATGCATCTATAAATTTTAAGCATCGCTTTTTTTTATGTAGGATTTCCCTTTCTACATTCACAGCAGTTTAATTTCCATTATAAAAATATTCAGGTTTTTTTTCAAGCATGTTTTCAAATATATGATAAACAAACACAAAATGAAAAAATATGCTTTAATAATTTCATAAGCTAATAAAAAAATACAGTTTACTATTATTTATTTATTTATTTTAACCCCTTCGGGACGGATGCTCGCTGAAGGAAGCGCTCACCATAGGAAGGAAGAATTTTCTCCCCCTAAGCCTAACACGCATTAAATTTCGTAAAAAGTGCCCTTTACATAGAAACGAAGCCATTTTTAAATAGTATGTTATAAAAGATATCATATTCTATTTATTAAAAAAAGTTTAATTAAAATACTTGATTTTTAATAATAAAAAAAAAATATAGTGTATTTCACTATAATTGAAAGTACCTATATAAACACTAGATTATTGATGCAAAATATGAAAACATAGGAAAAAACAAATATTTACATTTAATATTATAAAATACTTCAAGAAAAATGTAATAATTAACACTTCAAAGCCTAATGAAAAATCTTTATTTTAGTACTCCACTGATATGATGGAATTGGAACCGATATATTAGTACTAACCTCTTCTAATTCAGAATCTAAATATTGAGAACTATCTGAAGAACCCTAATAATTTACTGTTTGGTCATTATAACCGGAAAAATCCATAGAAGGGTCATTTAAAAATTTACATATTTCCTTCTTGGAAAGATAATGCATTCTTTTAGCCAAAACTGCACCAATAAAATGAGAGGCACAAAACCCTTGACAGAATATCCCCCATAAAATCCCAACTCAAGCCAGAGGGGAAACTATAAACAACCATTCCAAAATGAATTAAAGAGCTTTAACATGTGCTTCTCTTTACACTTGCTAGCACGTGTTTCTGTTTGTACTCCCAAAAATCCAAACATTCACAGACACGTGACCGACTACCAATCTGATCTCGGAGAGAGAAATACTAATGTATGGGACCAATCTTTTGAAAGAAATATGGAATAGTAACATCCAATGGAAAACATTTTGTTCCAAAAGTCCAACGCATACGAGGCATTCGGCCCATAGAGTCAATTTCACCGTAATGCACGGATGCGGCGCTCGGCCCCGAGGGGAATCTAGTATAAACGCACATATGCAGTGCTCATCCTGAAGGGGTTAACAATATTAAAAAAAATATTAAATGAAACAACAGAAACACAAAATCCGTAAATAATCCAAAAATTAATAGAAAAAAACATGTTAAATTCAGATATTAAACATGCTTAATCATCTGTTATTTTTTAATGACCATTAAAAAGATAAAGAAAGAATCATGTAAAATTTCAGAAACGCAAATCTCTACCTTGAAAAACCTGTGTTGTTTCAGCTCTTCACTATCTGTTAGACCTCCTCCCAGCCTCTTTCTGGGATCTTTGACAAGAAGCCGTTTTATAAAATCCTTCACCTCACTCGATAAGTGATCGGGAATAGGAGGGGGCGCACATTTCAAGATTCTCCTGAAAAAAAGGAAAACTTATTAAAAAATAGCAATAATTTAGTAAAAAAAACTTTTTTCCTTATTGCATGTTTAATACGAAATTTTTTTCAATTTATTTTTGAATTTAAGGGCATACAGTTTGGTTATAATGACTAGAGTAACAGTATATATTGCAGAATATATCTATAAGTTCCAATGGGAAAAAAATTATGACCTTGAAAAATTTTATCACTTGAATTTTTTTCAATGTTCTCAGCATTAAAATCAAATCACACTGTAACAGAAATAATTCTTTACGTGTAAAATAAAATCATTATGTTATAAATTTGGCAAAATATTATGTAGTTCACAAATATAAGATAAGGATTCCAAGCCACATTCATCCTAGTACAAGCTTTCTTATATATTTCGAGTCCAATATGCATGCTTCCAAATTATCTTAATTTACTGCTTTGTGAAGAGAAATGCTCAGAATAACTACTTCAAACTTTTATATAGTAAAAGTACATTCATAAACGCATTAATCTTTATGAGGACAGTTGAAACGCACAAAAGCACAGTTTAGATTTTTTTTAAAAAAGAAGATTTTGATAGACAGAAGAATTTTAGTTTAATAGAAAAGTATTAACTCTAGTCAAATTCAATAAATTCATGGAGAATTATTTGTGGGGAAAAAAATGTGACCTCAAATGAAAATTTAACTATTTTGTAGTTTCCAAAACCTAAAAGAAAATTTATTAGCATCAAAATTTTCATTAATATGTTAGACTGTATTAGGTGAAAGTTATCAGTCGCTTTAGAAAAACACTTTTAGTTTTAACTTGAAATTACTCCACAGAATAATGAAAAAAAAGAAAAGTTGTGTTTTCACCATAAACTTAAATATTTAGAAATCTATTGTTTTAAAACAGAAGAATTGTATCTTCATGAACCCCTCATTCATTAACTTTTGGATATACACCAATAAATAATATGAGTTCTTATGAAAGTGATTATTTTACTGAACTTACTGCATATCAAGAGTATCTTTGCCAATGCTTTTGTCAATACAGAATATAAATAATGCATTTCTTTTAATAATAATGCATTTCTATGTTTAAATATGGGCTTTGTATCAATGAAAATGATACCTATAACATTAACTATGTGTTTTAATACATTATTTATGCTATACAATAGATATTAAATTGAAAATATCGGGTTTTTTTTTCAATTCTACAATATTTGTTAATAAGTTAAATACGTTTCATTTGCAAATTAATATTTATCATACTGGATTTAAAAGCAGTATGCCAATACTATTTAAAGACAATATTCAAGGAAACAATTATTTATCTCTTTTATAATATGAATGCTATAGTTGTAGTCAGATATTTCAATAAAAAAAAAGTGGGAAAACTGCATGCCAAAAGTAACAATTATTCACCAACAAGTGAAATTTCATACCTAGATATTTCACTTTGACTATTCTTTTCTCCTTCAACTGTAAAAGGTGAGGCACCCGTAAGAAGTTCATAAGTTAATACACCTACACTCCACCAGTCAACACACTAAAATACAAGAATAAAAAAAAAATGTTAAAACTGATAAAACATTTTTGAAGTTTTCAAAAAAAGCTAAAACAGTTTAAATATGCATTACTTACAAAATCATGGCCATCATCTCCTTTTATCACCTCAGGGGCCATGTACTCAATAGTACCACAAAAGGAATAGGTTCTTTGGTCCTATAAAAAGTAACATGCATTTAAATTAATAATGATGGACACAAGGCACATTTAATTATTTTACAATTATTAGCTAATGCTTAATTATAATACTGAAAAATGAAAGTAATCATAACTTTAAAAAATTTTTCAGTTTAAGTTTCAGATTCCTTGGAAAAGTGGGCTTTCAGCTAAAAGAAATCTTTAAAAATACTACAGAAAATTCTAATGTTGCATAGAAAGATTATGGCATACATTACATGGCATAGCAAGAGAGTACCAATTCTCCAGGAGCCTTGACAAAAAAAAATTCAATTTCAGTTCATAAATATGAAGATAGAGGTACAATAAGCCAGATGCCATTTACCTTAGCTAAGCGAATGATGCTGTACGGGTTTAAGGAATGTACGCATACAAAAGTTAAGAATGAATTTTTTTATTTGTTTCAATACAATATGATTTAAGTGATTTCAACAGAGTTACTAAACTTCACTATTTTTAAATTTGTTATGCTATTTCTTAAAAAAATTACTACTTTTATAAAATAGTTAAGAACCAATATATTCTAAAAATTTTCCTCATATACAATAGAGCCCCGCTAATCCGAACTAATTGGGACAGGTGCCTGTTCGGATTATTAAAAAATTCGGATAACCCAAAATTCCGATAAAAATAGAAAAGAAAAAGATGCGAGCTAAAAAAAAAAAAAAATGTAAGTTCTAAGTACCCAGTACTACTATCTCTTGAATTCTTTAATTGAAAAGCAATAGACAGAGAATATGTTTCCCCTTTTCATTAGAATAATGGATGTTCTCCTGTATGAAGTGACCTTATCTTACAGTGAATTGCATTGGTTTCTTTAATGTGTACAAAATTATGCATGCTGAAAAAGTACTTTTTTGTTTTTAGTATGTAAATTTAAATCTTTTCAATTACATATAATTTTCGAAAATAAAATCGGTTCGGATTAACTGGAATTTCGGATTAGCGGGGTTCTACAGTACTTGCGATCACACATATTATTCTTAAACTTATAAACATATTTTCTAAAAAATTAAAACATACCATTAAAAAATAAATAAGCATTTCTTATTATACAGTACAATAATTTGAAAAGAAAGAAATTCACACAAAGTCAATCATCTGATCATTAAAATAGGTAGCAAATAGCAACAATGCTGCCAGTCTGCAGCAGAACATTAGACACAAACAATAATGAACTTAATTGAACAATAAATGTATAAAAAAATTCTATTAAAATTAACTTTCCCAAATATAAACACATATCATTATCATTACCTATGTATAATACTGCATTTATTTAATATATTCATTTTGTTACTTTATTTTAAAATCTTGAATTAATCCAATAAGATTTTTAGTGACTACATTATGTAAATACATTCCAAACCTAAATATCTGCTACCCAAATCCTCTCTCCTTTAATAATAAAAATTTAAAAATTATAATTCTGTTGGCAGCAATTGCAAAAAAGAGCCATAATTTCTTCAACTAATCTTAATAAGATGGGAGAAACAAAGCAATTGAGGCAAGACTGTTGTTTTAAAAAATGTTTAATTAACTCTGAAGTGTAACTAGTTGAATTTTATTCTTGTTTCTTCGTTTCCTTGTTTCTTTACCAGTTTTTTGAAAAAGTGAATGACTACAGATAAAATATTGCTTTAAACAAATGTAAAGGATTTAATAAAATTTGTGTGTAGACTGTAAAGCAAAATGTAAACTTCATGCTATATTTGCTCACTATATATGCACCTAATATCTTTTGACTAAAATAAGTGACAACACCCAATAGTATGATAAATTATTCTTATCAAATACATCCCCACTATACTTAGATCAGATTCATAAAAATTTAACTGTCCATATTTCATTTTTTCAGCAAGTCAAAACATAACTTCAATAATAAAATATTAAAATAGATTATAAATTACTGGATTTATTTATTCCTTTAAAATGAGAATAGAAATTAAAATAAGTTTAGAAATATCACAGATAAATTTAAAATACACATACTGAATGTTAGTTGAGTTTATTTTAATAAAAGTGTGATGATGATTGGACTAGTTACTCATAACAGGCAGAATATAATTATTAACAGTTATATGCACAAATTATTTGCAGTAAGCTTGGGAAAAAATTAAAACAAACCTTTTCATGAGGAAGAAATTCTTTGCTCAATCCAAAATCAGTAAGTAAAATATGACCTTCTGCATCTAATAAAATATTTTCTAGTTTGATGTCACGATATATGATCCCAAGCTGTAACAGAAATGTAATGGAATTGAAATTTGCATACTCATTTATAAGTAAGCTAAGTGATGATTTAATATATATAATAAAAATTGCTTAATAAACAAGAAATGAAATTATTATAGATTAGAAAAAAGTTGTATGGTAACAATAAAACAATTAGTACTATACATTTTTATAAATATTTCATAGCTTTCATATCACAAACATTTAAATTATCCAGAAAATCAAAACTAGAATATACACAATAGAAAATTATAAAAATTAGTTTTATGACACAAAAGCTGTCAATTTTAAAACAGTTCGTTACATAAAAGCAGTTTAAAATTTATTAAGAAGCTTAAGATTTATTTACTTGTTACTGTTATATTTTTCTTATTATTTATTGAGAAGTAGAACAAGAAAATAACATTTACCTTATGTAAATGCTCCAGTGCAAGAATAATTTCACCAATATATAACCTTACTTCATCTTCTTTAAAGCATTCTCGATTATATAGATGGGTGAATAATTCACCTCCAGATATGTAATCTGCAACATTAAAACAATATATTAAGTAACAAAAGACTGAAATGTGACTTGTATCAGCAACAGAAGAATTTATGTGAATATCATAGTATTTTTTAAAAATTCAAATGTGAATATTCAACAGATAAATAAATTATCATATTGTTCAATACCAAAATTAGAAGTAAATCTATAATATTTACTGAAAGTCAAGAAAAGAAAAAGAGGTATGACAGGTACATGACAACTTCTGATTGGTAGACAATTAGGTCATCTACTATTTAGGGATATAACAAATAGTGATTTGGTCGAATACCGAATATTCGGCCAAATTTCAGACCGAATGCCGAATACCTACTTTTTAAAAACATTTTAATTCTTATTTTAAATAAAATTTTAAATGAAAATAAATTTATTTTTTATTATTTGCACATTTAAAAGATATTAACACCTTAATGCATTTTTTGTAATATTCTAAATATCTTAATTCCTATAGTGAAATGTGATAACCCTCTTCATTTTGGACTTGCTAAGTGGAAATAAAGTCATCATTGTAAAACATGGCAATGACAAACATAAAAGAATATTCAGTGGATAAATTTAAGTTATTGGAAATAAATTCCTATTTTTATTTTAAAAATTCTAATAGCTAGGTTGGAATGTCCACTTAATTATTGGGGAATAAAAACGGAAAAAATCGCCATGATTTGTAAATTTAAAAAAAAAAAAAAAATTCAGCTCCTGGAAGCACAGTATATTATAGTGAGTGCTTATTTTCTGAAGCTAGTCATATATCTGTATGATACCACACAGAGCAGACTTCTTCCTGAAAATGCTGAAAAATTATTGTTCTTGCATAATAATTTCAGACTTCAATGATAAATGATACGCAAAATTATTAAATACACTTACTTACAATATAACTTAAAATTGGGTAAATGTTTGAAGATTCTTTTTAAAATAAATGTACTGAATAGTAATTCTACAATATTCTTTATTAAATACATTTAAAAGCACATTAAAAAAATTATTACCCTGACTTTATTCGACCGAATATCTGTTTAGTATTCGGCTAAAGGGTCGGATACAGAATAGTTGCCAAATATTCGTTGCATCCCTACTACTAGTCATAAGGAAACATACGGCACTATTCTTTTAAAACAAAGACATATGCCTCTAGTAAAAGAACATTTGATAAAACTGTTGATTTTTTTTTTTTTTAACTCCTTAAAAACTTTTCTCGGCATTTTAATAAACAAAAATGTCATTTTACAAATCCAGTAGATTTTCAGTCAAGAATAAGTACATAAGGGGTTCACTATTTAGAGTTTAAATTTGATTTATAAATGTCTTGCATTTTTATTGCTTATGGGAAAAAAAATATAAACTTAACAGGCTTATAATATATTAAACTTTCAGCTTTTAAATATCTTGGGGGAAGGAGTATAATACAGTTGGTATCTATCTCTATGCTTCACATTGGAATTGGTTAGAAGCATGTATAAATTTTGTAGTTTGCTTAAGTGAAGGGGGCATTTTTACTGAAATGCACACAGAAAACTTACATTTGAATTGGAAGCAAATGTCAGACATTATATACCTAGATTTTAATATAAGAAACACGGCAGTTTAATTTAAAGTTGTTCAAACATACACAGTGTTGTTCTTTTAAAACAATTCCCATAAATGTTTTAAAGCCTAAAATTGGTTCAATTATTAGAAATCAAACTAATTTACTTTTGGAATTAGTTTCATAGATTCTTCATAACAATGCCTTAAATAAAAACACTTCGTTTTAATCTTAAATTTAAAAGAATGGACTGGTGGGGGAAGAGGTTAGACAGAAACTGGTAGAGTAAAAGATTAAAAACAATTCATATATTATCCAATAAAGTAAAATAAATTTCAATAAAAATTAACAAATACCAATTCATCATTACATAAAAAAGGAAAAGTCCTAATAAAAAATACAATTAATTCAAATAAAAATGGAAGAAAGTATGCAGGATTCCACAACTCATGGTAATAAGGCCAGATTGCTGCAGGATGTAGAAGTGGGTTACAAGAGAAGAAACTAAGTCAAGTGCAGAAAGAGTATTGAGAAACAACAGTGAGCAGTTTTCTAGGTCACATGTAAGGCCAAAACACAGGTACACAGTTCAGCTCAGAAGTGGGGCACCACATCAAGCAGAAGGAGATGATTCTCATGTAAATGCCTTCACTAGTTTGACTTTCTTTTACATTCAAGGCAATTTTAGTAACAATTTAATAAATGTATGCATCTTTTTTTTAAAAAAAATTAGGTTACAAGTTGGACAACCAATTAATGAATTCAAAACAACAACATGGAAGAATTTTACTTTGCAGCATTTATTTCACACTTTTAATTAGCACTTAAATTTTATCATTAAAATTTAAATAGCCAAATAGCTTGCAAGCGCATATAGAGTTTAATTTTGATGAAAACCCAGAATTATGTTTAAATTATTCTCTACAAATATTTAAATGTACAAAATCGTTCAATTTTTGGTTTGATTACATTTGAATTACCTTTACTTTGGCAAAAATCCAGTTAATGAAAAATATGAATAAAAAATATGAATAGATAAAAATTAAAAATGATTTGTACAGCTTTTAATTATTTATTTTCTTAACTTTTCACACATGAAGGCTTTTCAAATCAAAGATATAAATTTACACATGCATGTCAGTATCTCCCATAAGATGTCAACTAATGCAGAATTTAAATTTCAGTACTTGCAATTTCAAAAAAATAGGTTAGATCAAGGGTGGGGAACCTGCAGCCTGAAGGCCGCACATAGCTTTTTGAGTTTCTTTTGCAGCCTTACCAGCCATTTCTAATTTGCATTGAAATATGTAATTGTCTGTAATAATAATAATTGCAGAACAATAACCCTTAAGGTTAAAAGGCTTATGCAGGCTTTTGCCAACGTCAAAATTTAATGACACCTTTCAGTGCAAGAAAAAAAGCCCCCCCCCCCCCCAGGTTAGAGGAATGAAAGAAAATATGGGAACTTAAGAAAAGACCCCACCTCCAACTGTTGTTAGTCCCTTCACATACAATGATGCCATGCATCAAATTACGGAATTTATATTTAAATCTGTAATTAAATTAATGTAACAATTAATTTAAAACAAAAAATATCACTTGGCACGTACAAGATCTCAAGTCTCTCCTTTGCTCTTCGCAATAAAATAGCAATAAATGTCTCAAATAGAATGTACTATCTAATTAGAAGCTTTGATAAATTTGTACATCAAGGAATAAACAGTTTTTCATTTTTTTTTTCATAAAACATTTTTAAGTTATATTTAAACCTTTAATATGCTTACACATGATTGAAGAATTAAACAGATTTAAATATAGATAACATATAACCAAAATGCAATATAAAGCTTTCAAAAGCAATAACGACATAAATTTATTATTTATATAAATTGCTTCAAATATTAAAGAAATAAACTTACCAAGGACTAAATGTAACTTGGAATCAGTTTGAAATGCATAATGAAGAGTGACAAGAAAAGGAGACTGTCGGATGGATTCTAGCACTTGTCTTTCTGTTTTAGCATGTTCTAGTGTCTTTGGCTTTGATACAATAGTAGCCTTTTTCAATACTTTCATAGCATACAACTTTCCACGATCATTTCCAGAAACTTTCCTCACGAGGAAAACTTTACCATAAGCTGAAATACATACGAGTTTTACAAAATGAATATTTAAAAGAAAAGTATACATATTATAATGAAATTCCAACATAAATAATAGAAAATTAAATCAAACACTTAGAATAACAATGTTCTTAGATAATTCTGAAACTGAATAAATAGCATGCAGCAATATAAATCCGTTGCTACTTCATATTTTATAACAAAATATAAAAAGCATCAAAAGAATTATTGCAAATAGTCATTCATGAATATAATTTGAACAAAATGATATTATTTTGGCTGCTTAAATGTAATACAAACTTCAATTTTTAGGTATAAGGTTACATTGTATATTATGAAATTATGACATATAATAAAATTGCTTATAATATAAGTATACTTTGCAATAAGTACTTGCATTCCTTTTTTTAAAATGAGCCATTGAAATAAGTTTAATTTATGATCCGTTCTAAATAATCTTCGGATGATCTGTTCTAAATAATTTATTTTTAAATTAGTAAATGAATTATGCATTCATTTTTGGTAAATCTTCTTTTTAACAAACTTTTCTTCCTTTCAACAGACAACGTTATAAAATAAAGCAGCTTTACTTATAATTTTGAATTATTTCTATTAAATGCAGCATTTTAAAATTCGCCACAGTACTTTTCTAAGAATTTATTTCAGATGCATCACAATGTATTAAACAAATGACAAAGAAGTTAAAAATTTTGAAACTGATCAATTTCAAAAATACCAGCAAAACTACAAAATAATTTAAAGGTCATACAAATCATTTAAAATTCTTTGGTTTATTCATAGACTTGTGAAAAACAGGAAATTCACAAATGACAAACACTGGTACAAAAGCTATTTCCCAACAAGCTCTCCAATAACAAATTCAATATTATTGCAATTCATGTATTTGTTACTTTGAATGATGCAGTTATTCTATTTCAGATATAAGCCTATTTTAGGTTTAAAAATAAGTATCTAGTTAGATGGCGGTTTTTAATAGTATAAGATTAACTTTTTATTTAAAAAACATTTCTCTGTTCAATCTATCATTAAAAAAATATTTTGGCCAGAGAGAAAGATAAAAAAAGCTACCCACACCCAATTCCCAAGTGTACTTTTGGAAATTAAAAAAATAACTTTTAAATATATCCAGTGCATCAAAGACAGATTATTTCTGAGATAGAGTTAAATCATGCAGTAAATCATAAAAATTTTACCATACCAATTATAGATTAAAAATACTTCCAAGTACTCATTTTAATGATTTAAATTATTCAACCAAAACATGCATTTAAGCTTGGATTACCTGAATTAATTATATTAAAATTGGTATCAACCTATTAATCTGCTGTACCAGAATGGCATGGCTATATGCATCTAGAATTATTTTCATTAAGAGAATGGTGTGCTATGCCGATTGACTGAATTCAACGCTTGAAATAAGCAATATCATACTTTGACAGTCATGTCTTTTTATAAAATAATTTTTTTATAAAAAGAGTTATTACTTTTAATAAAATAAACAAAACTATACATAGCACAAAGTGTACTTTAGCTTTAACCAAATTTTAAAAAGTCGGGCAAAATATTTGAAAATCAATAATAAGATTTTAAAAAATGCAGAGAAGTGCCAGAGGGGAAGGTGAGTAAAGGGTAAACAATAAATCTCAATTTTTGTTTACAAATGTGTTTGGACATTGAAGTCGTTAGTTGAATCAAATAAATTAAATCAATGAAAAATACAAAACAGCCAAATAACAAAGGACAAACCTCCAGTTCCTAATACTTTCAGCAAATCAAAATCCGAAATGCTCACTTTACCACTGCCATTCAGGTTCACTGAAATAAAATATTCTAAATTAGTTACACATGAAAGTAGAACATTTAAAAATAGAAATTTTAATAACTGTAATTAAATTAATTATAGCAAAAAATCTCAGTCCATGGAATGTACCCTCTTTAGGCAATCATAATATATTCTGTTAATATGAGAATAAAATGCCAATTTAAAAATAGGTAAATCTATATTACCAATGCAAAGGTAATTTTGATAAGCATTTAAAGCATTTTACAAATTAGAGGCCTCCTTTCAGAATATCTAGTACAGCAAGATTCCATAACAAGTATTTAAAATTATTAAAAAAATTTATTATTTATTCTTAAAATTATTTATTAAAAATTCCATTATGATTCTTCTTATATCAGAACTAGAATTTTGTCTTAAATTTAACTACTGCAAATATTATGCTTTACAATGAAATCTAGGAAAAGGTTGTCATATACAAATGCTCTTTCTTTTAGAGAGAAAGAAATTATCATTTAGTTCATTCCAAAATTTAAACAACTGTTTATTGTTGAAATGCCTTAATTTTATCACTTATTATGAAATCCCAAAACATTTTCCTTTGATGGAGAGTTCTTCAGGAAAATTTAGAAATGGATCTTTAGCCCATTTCATATTTTTTATTAGTTATGCATTCTTCTGAAATTTTTAGCCAAAATTTTTGGAAGAGATATATAATTAAAATTATAATGTCATATTACAAGATAATTAAATTGAAGACCACCAATTTCAAGAGATATTTCCTTCACAGAATATTTAAAACAATGCAAAAAACAATTCAAGGTTAAATAATAATTTAAAACATACACAGATAATTGAATAAAAAGCATGATTAATTAAATACAATGACAGTTTAAAATGTTGAAAGTACTTCAAATTGAAGAAACAGAAGCAAACAAATTTTCAAATACAAAATGCTTTCATATGTAAAAGCCAATTAACCTTGTTATAATGGATTTTTAACTTTATTTCTTTTAATTTCCTTATTTAGAATCAATTTAAAATATAAAACTTTTGTAATGATTTCAGCATTATGGTAGTTTTTATATGCAACAAATATTCATAAATATTTCAAATATTTAACAATCCTTACAAAGACTAATTCATATTTTATTCTTGTATTGATTAAAATGACCCTGCCTCTTTATACTGAGCAAAAGAAAGCAACTCTAGGTATGTCGTTTTTTCTTCCACTATTAAAACAAGAATAAAATCAAGCAAACCCAGTTCAATTCTTTGAATAAGGCTGTTTATACCATTTGATTTTTTTTAAATGAAAATCTATACAATTTACATATAAATAATACAGTTCTTAAATACATTGCCAAGTGATTAAAGGTAAATTAATGTGTAAATTATTAGATTGAGAAAGAGAAATTAATTTGTGTAAATTATCAGATTTATTGTTGTAGTGTGTAAAAATGCAATGATATCCCCCCCCCCGTTTTTAATGCTGCATAAAAAAAACGTAAATATATTACTCTAAAAAGTAAACACTCCAAACAAAAAAAAAGTCAATAATTTGTACAAAGATCTATTCATGTAAATGCATAATTTTTATTCATGCACTGATTAAATGCAATTATCCCACTCTCTCCTGAGAAAACTAAACTGACTTCCGAAACATTTTTTTTCCCCAGCATAATAACAAATAAAATTTAGACAAATATAATCTCATTTCTAAATTGAAATTTTTTTCATTCATCTTACAGATAATTCAATTCTTAAATACAATTTCACGCAAATAAAGAGGAAACAATCAATTCTGTCTCAACAATTATCCTCACTTCTAATAGCCTTAATATTAAACACTTTTAACAACAGAGATAAAATAGCCTAGATAAAAGCATTCATATAATGAACATGATGGAAATACATTACATGCCATCCCTCGGTCAGATGACCTGACCTTCGGCGAGATTCAACAAAAGCGATTTGAAATTTCTCTCCAGTGTAAACAATTATGCAATATTCCAACGCACGCATTCAACACATTTCAGTTCAGTTATTCCTTTTCTCGCCTCAATGTGCGCTACATCGCCAAATTCTTCGCCAGATTTTATTATTCTATTCATCCAGCTGCAAAATGATAGCATTGTAGCAATTCAAGGAATTGTTGAGTTCTTCAAGACGCAGTAATTTTTGAAAATAGGAAAAATGTTTTCTACCAGACAAGGTTATGGAATTTGAGGAAATGTTCGCATTTTTAACTGTTGGTGAGAAAAACAACTTCTCATTCACTTTGGAAATTAATAGAATTAAGTTGGCTGTATTAGTTTTTGATTTAAGTATACAACTGGCATTGAACATTAATAGAAATTATGTTTTTTTTTTCAGTTTTAATTTCTAGTGAAATAGCTGATCAACCCAGTTTTAAAATACTCCCATATGCAACAAATTTTTAGTTAAACGATTGAAACTTTTTCTATATGCTGTACAAATTTATATCGGTCAAATTTTACATAAATAAATTATATATGAATGGTACCTTTTATATGAAGGCTCTTACACCTGCTAGCTGCAATTAAATCAAGTCTGTGATTAAAGCAAAAATTGTCATTGCAATGACATTAAATGTACAAAATCGGGTAAAAAAACTATAATGCGAAAAACAAAACAAAAACGTTATATCTTAATGCGAATGGAACAATTTTAACTTGTGATTTATAGAACAAATGTTATATATTTCTAGCAAATAATCTGAAAGTTAATAGTGAACTTAACTGACTTTTTAACAGCACAAGGATGATGTAATAAATTATGCTGAAAATTTCACAACAATAGTTCAAAATGTTTGTAAAGTTCCTTATATTCTTAACTATAAGAGAAAACTAGAAAATATAAAAACTTGCATGTTTCCTACAGTTACGGTTTAGCTATAAAGAACAAAATGCAACAAAAATTTTAATAAAGATTTGATAACTTTAGTTCTCCCCTTTAAATTTCTAATACATAGAGTTAACATAAATGGCATTAAAAATGCACAGATTAAATTATTTAAGTCTAAAAACAGAAATTTAAACTAGATTTGCATGACATAAATCTTAGCAAAGCAAGTTCTCTTCAATTCTCTCGACAAATATAGAATCAGAACTAAAACATATGCAACTGGAGGTATTTCAGATCCAGTAGGATTATGAATTTACGAGAAAATTCATTGTGTGTCAGTGTCTGAATTTTAATATTTGCCAGCTAGGTTTCCAGACACTATCCCGAAAATATCTTAAAATTCGTATATAGAATAATTTCAATGTTTGAGAACTTTTTTCAGTTAGAACAATTATTATATTCATGAAAGGAAAAAATATCGTGGGAAGAACTTTAATTACTGACATTCACCTTGGGCTGGATCTGAAAGTAAACTGCGAAGTAGGACAGAGAAGAAAAGCTAGGTGTAAGAAAGTAAATTTTATCACCGTATTTATTCCATTTTATAATGTATTTTTCGAAATAACTCTGTTTACACAAAAACAGAAGTTTTTATGGAGCTAACATAAACTTAAACCTTGTTTATTATGCTAGCCTTTGAGTTTAACACGCTCGCAGTTAGTAGAAAACAGAATCTGTCAACACATGTATGAACAGTAGGGAGAAAAAGTCTGGTTAAATTATTGACAAGTACACAAATTTGACACGCTTTGCCATGACCTCGATTGCAAGGACTTCTTATTCCGCATCATTTGATGCATTAGTTGCGCTTGAAAACCACAAGGAAAGGTAATTACTACTGGCGAACGCTTTCTTCAGAATTGGATACGAATATGAAAACTTAGCAACAAAAAAATTACTAATTTGTATTCGCTTATACACTGAATTGATGAAGTTTCGCAAATGAAAATAAATAAATAAAAATAATAACTCTTAGTGCCCATAGTTTTAAAAAGGTGATATCGTCGCTTAACAAGCAAAACTACTTGCTTCAATTTTTTAAAATTTCGAAGAAGGAAAGGCAGAATTTTCCCGAACCACTAACGAATATTTTTTTGATTATTATTATTCCTTGTATCTGGTAAGAAGATTTGGTCTCATGTCCATACCAGATGTTAAAAAAATTCAGAAATATTCGTTATTGGTGGCGGAAAAGTCAAGGTTTTCTCTCTCTCTCTAAAATTTTAGGAAATTGAGATAGGTTATGTTACTTGCTAAGCGATTATATGTAGAATTTTCAGTCAAAAAGATGTGCAAGTTTGGTTTAGGAAAAAAAATAAGGATATCTTATTTCATTATTTCGAGATAGAAGATGAAAACGCCTCTAAAAATACGTCTACCAGGTTTTGAAAAAATATTTTGTACTCGCAAACATTTGTGACTTCATCATTTCAACTTTTATGAGGTTCAAAACTAATTCAGAAATGAAGTTAAGGACATTTAAGGATAATTAAATTGAACTTCAATTAGTATAACTTTCTCAAAACATTAAAATTTGGTAAGAAATAGATTTTTTAAAAAATGGAGTAGGTTGTGTCCAGCTAAACACGCATATTGTTTATCTGCGTGGATACAAAAGCAATAGTAGTAACATTTACCTCTTAAACATAATAATGTTGTATTTCAATACCTGAATGAAGCAAACCGAGATAAAACGAAGTCCATTTTAGATCTTAAAATAAGGACAATTTCTGTACAAAGGGAAAGAAAAATGTCTTATCTAGAAATCAAAATTTCTACGAATGGTGAAAATGCAACCATTTTGTTCAATTATTAGTTTTAGTATTAGATATAACATAGTTGTCACGAGTTTAAGAAGTGTCCCATACATATATATTTCAACTCAGTCCCCCCCCCTCTCTTTTATTTTCATTAAAAACATTTTTTATAGAAAACCGAGGGAAAAAATTAGGTTTTTTTCCTAATATAACACAATTTTTTTCAGAATATAAGAACTCGGAAACCAGCTACAGAATAAAAATGAAAATGCTGAAAATTCCATAACTGAGAGAAAGCAGAAGACAAGAGCATATTTTATATAGAATACTTTGCAGCATAAATAAACAGCAAACATCTAGCGATACAAGGAAATGCTTCAACATTCCAATAAAAGAATAAATTTAGCATACAGACACACATTAATCACGCTTTTTGGAATACGATCCCTCTTGCCTCTCTTAATTCAAAGCAAAAAATAATAATAATAATAATAATAATAACCAAAACGGCTAGCCTGAAACGTCACCGATTGTTCCAAAATGAAAATTGAGATTTAATGTGCGATATTGTAACTCTTAAAGCACCGAGAGTTTCAGAAATTACTCTACGATCTCAAAACAGATGGCGTAACATCTGTTAAAAAAATAACACATAAAGAATGAATTAACGCCCCTTTAAAATGCAGTGAAGACTTAAGTACTGCCAAAAAATATGAAGCGAATCGCTGTATTTTTTACAAGGATAGTAAAATAAATTTTAAACTTCCATCTTACCTGGTTCTTCAAAGCGACCCATATTAGTATAATAATGGTTAAATTGTCATATGTATAATTGGCATCAACTGCAAATGACTGAACAGAAGTCGAAACGGTATGAAGACTACGCGTACACGTGGTGTGGAGTGTTTGTATTGTCCGGTAAATGCCCTGCAACCAATCAACATTCCCCCTTTTCCCAGGAAGCCCTCGGAGTAAGTACAGGCCAATAGAAATATCGGACTTAAGACCGTTCCACGTGTTTGTGAGCATTATCTATGTCCGGCGCTTCAACCAATCACACAGGAGTTTCCCAAATGCGTTAAGGAAAAGTGCACCTTAGATAATCAAACACTGGGGGGTCGAGGGGTATAGATGCCTCAAAAAGTAAACCACTATTTGTCATTTTCTGCAACAGGACATGAAGAGTACCCCTCAACCGGGCTTCTTAAAACCATGCATCTCAACCCAAAATGGAGTCGACTATTGGAACAAACTTGGGAAGAAAACTTTGATAGAATACGCTTTTGTCAGATTCTCCGATTATTATTAATAATAAAAATTTAAAGGGGATTCGAACCTCTAGTCCGAAACACGAAACCGTGATAATGTTTCAGGCTCGACTCGTCTGTCTTCGTATTATTTTCAAAAATTTACTCTTAATTATAGCAACGATAACGAAAACACACAAAAAAATGCACTTGCTAAATGTATTGAATATCGCCGTAACGCGTGCGAGTATAAAACCAAAAATAAAGCAATTAAAAGCGTACTGTTGTAAAATATATTTAAAGGTTTATTAAAATTAAGAGATAATATGATAAGGAATTGGTATCATTGAAAAGCTAATTTTTTGAATTTTCAAGAATGGTTTGTGTGCGATAATATCCTTCAAAGTTACTAAAGAAAATCGTTAAAATTTCGATCAACTGTTAATTAAAATATCTAATTAAAATTTTTATACAACTTTACTTAGTGAGCACTATTTCCCAAGAAATAACTAGTGCCAAATTTGGTAGTTCTAGGTACAACGATGTGCCCTGTAGAGCATTTTGGAACAATTTTTGCTTCATGCAAGTCGTATAACTGATAAGTATTTCTATCATATTTCTCAATAGTAGGCATATAAAGATTTAAAAATAACCAGATTTATTGACACCATAAAATAACAATATTCTCTATATACTTTTAAAAAATAAAAACCTCATTCATATATTCTCGTACTATTTGGGTATGTGAAGAGCTTTTGCAACTGAAAAGAAGACGCCAGCGAAAAAAGCTTAAAACGCCCCTACTAAGTTAGCGGTAGACAGTATGGATAACTTTCAGATAACGGCTAGACAACACCTCAAGATATCTTCCTGTAACGGGGATTTTGATAGAAAGAAGATAAAAAAAAAAAAACCTCCCGTTCTCAAGCTATTAGAAGATAAAACATGTTATTTATTCGGTCATCCGTAAGATAACCTATTTTTGTTTTCTTTCAGTAGCAATAAAATGTAGCCATCACGCATGTGGGGTACAACAGAACAGGGCAGAACGCAGCCCCATGCCCCTGTGCCAAACAGAAAAGGACAGTGAAACTATCTATCCAGTGATCAGACATCGAATAGATAAGCTCCGAGATAAGGGTGGAATTCTAATATTTAGTGACAATATAGGTTGGTAAAAATCAAAATAAAGCTTTTTTTAAAAAAACTTTCTTTCGTCTAGAAAAGAACGGAAGACGAACGGTTCATACAAGATATATTCATACAAGACATATTCAGTACAAATACGAAAAAAGATAGTTAAGCTTTTATGAAATGACTTATTTGTGTGAAGACAAAAACTTTGGAAAATATTTTTTCATGCGTCACAAGCGGATTTAGTTCTTAAGTTAAATAAAAAATTTATTGAACATAAAGCGATATCCAAAAGAAAGGGGAAGGGACGATTCCAAAACATGACTTTTGTAACTGACACTTAAAAAAACAAATTTATTCATCTGCTATGATTTTCAACAGCTATTTGCTGCAGCTATTTAGGGTAAAAAATCCAATCCATCAATTTTCCGAATAAAAATTTTTTAAATAATAATTCTAATTAAAATTGAAAAAAGATTATGGTCCAATTTAGATATTAAAAAAGTCTTTAAAACCGTTTTAAAATATTTTAAATACTAATTCTATATCTGCAAAACAAAGTCTGGTCACTAATAAAATACTGTTTTCCAAGAAAGTACAACAATTTTAACAATTAAGTGTAGAAAGGCTAATTTAAATAAAGCAATTAACGAAGAAATTTTAACTGAGTAATTAGAGATTATTTATATGTCCTCTAATATATCAAAAAACGTAACTAGGGGCAAATTTCATTTTTAAAGGAAATATTATCCTTTCATTAAACACAAATGTTGTTTTAAATGAAGAAATCCTTCAAGAAAATAAGACCAGAAAATGTATACAAGATATGCACAATTAAAATAACTGAAGAAAAAAAAGAGAAGAGTACAAGAGAAACTACAAAAGAATGCAGCTCAACAATGTTATCAGATCCCTTTTCTACGAAGTAAAGTTATTTTTACACAAACGCGTGCGAACACAGCGCCGGACTTTGACTTCAAGGTTCAAGACGCTAAGCGATTCTTAACTTTTTCTCGATTCAAAAACAATCAAAGACAAACAATCTTCTGCAAAAGAACTTTAAGTACATGCAAGGAACAAGACAGTTAAGCCCGGTAAAATGACTATAACTGTGTTATGATAAAAGCATGCATTCTATAACTATTCTCATAACTGATAAAACATTCTCTATAACTAGTATATTTCATCTATTTTAATAAACTAGGAAACTAAATAAATTTTTCAATAAAAATTAACTAATTTTATCATGCAGAGGATTATTTTTTAATTAATGACTTATCAGTTTAATGAAACTGTAAAATCAAATTAATTTTTCTACAAAGCAGAATAACCCATATTGGTATGGCACAAACGATTACTTGTAACAATGAGTAATTAAAAAAAATTATCAAATTCAAAACCAAATTAACTGTCAACAAAAAAAAAAGAACTTTTACTTTATTATGCAGACGATAATTTACACATTACAGAATAGTTCTTCAGATTAAAAATGAAATACAAGCATACGTGTTTCTTTTTCTCCCCCCTCTTCTTTTAAATAAAAATTTAGTCTCGGAATAGAAAAAGCGGAAACAAAACTCTTCCGAATTTACAGCATTTTACATCTATTTTGTTAAATTAATTACAAATCTATTTTCAAAGTAAAAGGTGGCTCGAATTGCGCGATTTCAATTAACACGGCATTTTCGAGGAACCAATCTATAGCGTGTAAATCGTAGATTAAATGTATAACGATGTACCTTTTTAACCAAGGAAATTCAGAAAAATGGGAATTATACTACACTTCCGGTTGCACCGTTTTCTCCTCCAAATATACTCTGCCGGATCTTTTTTCCGCAACCCCTCAGGAAGTGCAATGCCAGGTGAAAAAAGAACGTTAGGGGAGGAGGTCAACACACACAATGATAAGCCATATGTGGAAATTTTGCACTCCTAACTACAGTACCCAAGAAACCTCTCGATAAACACAATCGCTCCCCAAGTATTTGGATTCTTTAAAAATAGTTTATCATTTTCCAATATTTTGGCTCAGAATAAATATTTCAACTGACCTTTAACAAAACAGAATATCTTTTCTTTTTCACAATTCTTGAAAATTTTTAATTTTTTAATTCATTTTCTTGGGCAATGTGCCAAAATTTAAAGACACAACTGTCTTGACATATTTATCGTTACCTAAAGCCTTTGTCTTACCGTTAATCTACAATGTCTAAAAGTTTTTATTAATTCATCGTTTTCAGAATAAAATTTGATGATTGTTGAAACATTTCTAGTTATCCATAAATTCGTTAAAGACAAGGGTAACAGCCAATTTCAAGTTTTCTTTTTAAAATAATACTGTTAAAAGTGACCACATCAAAAAATAAGAAAAATGAATTAATGCGTACAAGTTGTGGGAAAATGCCATCTCGGTAAATGGGGGGGGGGGGGATCCGCGTATATCAGTCTCTGTGCTGTAATAACACTTGACCAATGCTGCCAATAGTGACTAAGTCATATAGAACATTATCCCTATAGTTAAAAGCGAATAAATGAACTGAGGCATTTTCATTTCACAATAAGTAGCATATGACAGATTACACACATTACATATACAGTCTACGCTCGTTATAACGACCCTCTGCGTCCCACAGCAAAAGGTCTTTATAACGAGTGGTCGCTATAGTGGATATAATTAAAAATGTACACATGCACTCTCAGCAGTTCCGTAAAAATAGGCGATTTTTATATAGGCGAATAGGTGTTGATGATACTAGAAAACGAACCAAGACACTTAAATATTCAAAGAACATGAGTGGCCAAGGCAAAACTTCATTCCTCTAACGAAATTCCATTAACATGCAAAAATAAAATGTTTTAAACACGAGGTAAAGATTATGAAGACAAAAATACAATCAAACTCTAATTTTCTATTCACTGGGAAATTTCAATTGTATTTTTCTGCAAATACTGTTTCCCCCACCCCCTTATTTTTCGCTTAATGTAAAATATCGACGATATTTATAGTACAGCATTTTTAAAAACTCGAAGAAAACTCGGCCGATTATTTAATTCTCTGATCAAAATATCCAAACATAATTTAAAACGTAAATCATAATAAATCTCAAAACCTTATCGCGTTAAAATCCTAAACGCGAAACAATCTTAAGAGAGCAGTAGGTCGAAAGAGAAAGGAAATTTGCGGTCAAAGTGAGTACCGATTACAACCGGACTAACCCAATTGTCTTATCAAAAAGAAAAAGTTCCGTTGAAAAACACTACCACCTAGTTTCAATTTGCATTTTTAGCTACAGCAATCGCAAAGAATCAGAATTTATGCCTTAATCTTCATAAACTTTATCCACTTCGCGACCCCATTTTCATCTGAAAATTTTGTCGAGACCAATAAAATGAATAATAAATAAAATAAAGCATTCACTAACGAGAAATTTATTTAATTTAAACAAATTTAACCTCAAAAAGTTCTTCAGCTAATTTTACCGAACTTATTTAAGTTAAAATGATTTTCTTAAGAATTTTTTGCTTACAAACATCGGAGAAAGATCACAACACACATTTTTTTAGATAATAAAAAATACCGATGTAACCAGGAGTCGATACCTACAATTTAAAGAAAAACTGATTTGACAGACTAGGGGTCTACCTGGTTCCAAGAGGACCTTAAATTCGTGACCTCAAAAATTTCGATATATTTATTTTTTTCAGCCATTTTGGGCTTCAAAACAATTTTGCTGCTGATACCATAATTTAAGGATAGTAATTGGAAAAGTAACTTTTGTTACTTAAAAATTCAGTCAAAGCATCTCAAATTCCTAAATTTAACAAGAAATAGTGTAAAAAAATGTTCCCCAATACCATTTCGAAATATGTTGGCAGGTTCACGTGTAAACGAACATAATTCAAAAACGCAACAAACTGGATGAATGAAATTTGGGATATCTATTTATCACCAAGACTTTGGATCTATAACATTTTGAGCCAATTTCTACCACGAATTGATTGTCTGTCGGTCTAACGCAACTCGCTAGTTAAATGAAATTTGGTATATGACTTTGACATCAAAATTATCGTTTTGTATTATATTTTCGGCCAAATCAGTCAAGGGAAAAAGATCCAAGATGTACATCCAATTCTTTTCATTATACGACAAAGCTAAACATGCTATATTGTGGAAACAAAGTCGATGGAAATACACTCCCGCTGGTTTCTTACGAATATTAAAGAATTTGGACGTCAAAAGATGTCATAAAAATTTAGGCAACCCCAATATTATTCGATTTAGAGCCACAGTGGCCTAGTGGTGAAGTATAGGCTTCGGGAAAGGAGGGTCTAACGACGGATACTCTATTCCTTCAAATATCCATCGTAGTCAAACTCTTCCACATCTGCGTAATGTGAAAGTTTAGTTTGTTTGCTGCGGGTTTTATAACACAACATCCATATTAGGCTATACTGCGCCAGACCTCGGTAAAAAAACATCTAAAATCGAATGTTAGTAAAACAAAAGAAAAGGACTTTCCAGGCATTCAAAAGCCATAAATTACAAAAGTTATAAAAGAAAATCCAAAAAGCAACTTATTACAAATGGAAGTATAAAAGCTAATAACTTTAAGATATTAGAATAAATTACAATGTGGAGGATCACCCAGTAAATCCTTCAAGGAAGGATGCGTGACACCAAAATTCACTTCACACTTCTGTCTTTGAAAGTTAAAAACAGGACATTCCATAAGAATCTTTCGCATAGATAAAATTGTAGGGAAAGTTTGGAGATGGTGAAGCAGGTTCAGGCGTCATTCGTCACGTTACCATGGTTCAAAATTAGGAGGTCTAGCCCAAAATAATCCCAGAGTACCTTCAAAAAGGGACGTGAATCAAACAAATCAATGAATCAATATTCGATTCGACCTCATGCAGGGTAGCGGCTGTATCTTAAGAAACTTTGATCTCGATCCTTCCGAATTCGATATGGACAGAAATTCGCGGTACTAACGACTCCCGCAAAAGGATTCAAAAGAGTCACGAAATAGTTCAACGGAACGCGCACGCATGGGAGAAAAAGGGTGCGACAACCTCTGGAAAGTGTATCAACTTGGCTTTCCACAAATCGCGTTCAATATCAAATACCAGGGGCGGATTTAAGTCTAGGCGAGAGATGAACGGGAACATTTTTTTTTTTTTCCTTCTCTTCTCTAAACATTTTCTTATTTTCTCACAACACTTCGAGTTAGAGACAGTGGGAAAATCTGAAAAATAGTTCGATATTTTGTAATAAAATAAATTTTAGTTTGTTCTTTTTTTATACTGAATTTCGAACAGTTAAGTAACAAGAACTATTGTAAATTAAATTTGAATTCATTTTCCACCCATCTCTCTTTCACCAAACTGAATTTGGAAAAGAGAATTTTAGCCTTAAAATCCGAATTAATTGTCAACAAAGCAAGTGAAAAATTTTTTTACGTTAAAATGTTGGTATAACTTTGTTTTTTCGACACTGTAGGTCGCGTTCAGAAAAACTCAAATCGTATAACTCGCAAAAAAAAAAGATTTGAAGATAAAACAAACTGGCAAATTTCTTTTCGCTGAAAATTAAACCATAAGCACTAGAGATCTTATTAATAAAATGCTGGGGGGGGTTTTTTTTTTTTTTTTTTCAGATGAAAAAAAAAATATATTGCATGCTTAAATCTTTGAAAATTATCAAAAATTGTGCGTTGTAGTACATAACTTATTTACGAATTCTCTGGATCTCGAAATGTATGCATACTTTTTATTTTAATATTAAAACATTCATGTTTTTGTATTTACTGAAAATATATTTTTAAGCATTAATCGCGAACAAAATCGTCATTAACAAAATGTACTACGGACAGGCTGAATAGTAAATAAAAGACGCGATAATTTAAAATGTAAAAAGTTTAAGTATACAACGAACGTTGAAGATAATGATCGACCAGAATTGTGGCTTTTCTATTTTAATTTTACAAACGAAGTACAGGCAAGATCCATGAAACTCAACTAAAATTGAATTAACAGCTCTGAATTGTCTTTTGAAATGTTCCTGGTCAGTATTTATATTTGAAGAACATTTTCACAAAATAAAATGTATGACTTCTATAATATTCGTTAGAAAATCCATTGCAACTTCAAGAGTTCAATGAACTTTCCAGACATTTTTTTCCCAACTTTTGAGTTTCTGCTCATAAATTCTTGTCACAATTATCTTACATTCTTATACAATAACGCATATTAATAGCTTTGGTTCAAAGGCAAAAAAGATAAAATTTTAATATACATTTCAAGAAAGGCAGCTAATATTTGAACATTTGTGTTTTTTTTTCTTTTCTTTTCTGAAAAATCTAATGTGTATTTGAGAGTTCCATTACCCTATTTAGCATGTGTGACTCTTCGAAATTAAAATATTTGCTTTAAACACAAAATTCGTTAATTTTTGTAAAATTCTGGGGAAAAAAATCTCCAGTTAGTAAATGCGACGGCCTTAATATGAAAATTAATTACTCAAACTGATTTACTTAAGCAAAGTTCTATAGATAAAACTAGATGCATAAAAGCAGGTGTAACATATGCTGAAAAAAGGTTGATTAATTGAAAATTTCATTCATTTTGCACAGCTTTTAAAATATAGCAAGACTTCATAGTATAGTTTTAAAAAAATCCCATTTTGGATAAAATGTATTTAATAAAAAAAATTAACTAAAAAATTATTTTTCCAAATCCTAGCAACAAGTGTAATAACAATTCTGATCGATTTTTTTTTAACACTCACTATACTCTTTAATATAATTCAAATCACACTCGAAACCCCATAAAACCTAATTCCTCTCTATCTCGCAAACCATCGAAAAAACAAACACCACTGCTTTGACAAATTCAATAAAATACAACGCAACCACTGAGCGCGGAAAGTTCAAACACCTTTTCTTCCACAACACTATCCCACCTTTATAAAACTGAAAACAAAACAAGGTGATAAAATGTCGCCAAACTCTCACCAATTTGGCTACCAAATATTCGAGCAAACGATGAGAAAAACACTGTGTAGGGGGAAAGAATCATAAACAAGCAAGCAAGTAAGCAGATGGAAAAGTGAAGAGAAGGAGTGAGAGACCATTGACCTGGGGCCATTCACCCACCGTCGCTCGATCGTTTCACTCGGCTGGACTTGAGCCATCTGTACACATTTAACTCTTCGCTCTCGCGGGTCAAACTAACTCAGATATCAAACCAGGTGAATCCGCGCCTTATTCAAGGTTTGGTAGCAATTAGAAGTTAAATTTGGCAAGGTTCGCTGGATCCGAAAGGCGCCCGAGGTTGACAGAAGAAAGGTTAAACGTTCTGGATAATTTGGATAGGTTGTTTTATACAATGGAATAGTCCACAATATTTAAGAAAATGAACGCGCGCGAGGCTCCATAAAAATATTTTTGGAACCCTATTTTCACTACAAAATTTTATAGCGCCTACGAAATTGAAAAATAAAGTAAATGGAGTGAAAATTAATGACACAAAAAAATACTGAATTAAAAATGCGTAATGAAGAATCTAAACGAAATGTTTTAAGTCAGACCTTTTTCTTCGGGATTTTAGCTTAGAAATATCAAAAAATCTGAATTTTTAAAAAAGGCTTCGTGAAATTTTTGCGATACTTTTATAGGTCAAAAAGTCATAGATTACAGAAATTATTCTTACCAGAGATTCATATTAGGTACTTCCTTCTCGAAATGCTGATATTCTTCAGAAGAAAGAACGTAATGGAGGGTAAATTATCAATTAATAAATTATTTTTAATGCAATTCTTGTTTTTCTCACAAAGAAATAATAAAAAACTAAAAAAACATAAAAAAAGATTACAAAAAAGTGATTTTAAACAGATGAATAACATATAGCTGACTTTATTTTATATATAGCTGACTTTATTTTATATATAGCTGACTTTATTATTTTTTTTATTGAGAAGGAATCATTCCACCTGCATTTCGCTTCTGATTTTCGAAATATTAGGTATAATTTTATCGAAACAAAACTAAATTCTGTTCAAATATATCAGTTTCTATTTAATAAATTAAGATATATCGAAGCATTTCAAGTTGGAGAAAAGATGCAAAGTGTGCTTTCCAGGACGATCAGATTGGGTTGTTTCCGATTTTTGTTTTACTTTTATGTTTTAGCGCCCGCCCGTTGTAACATTTTCCGCCCCTTTAAGAGGGATCGCATGACAGGTTGGGAATCACAACTGTAACTGGCCCGAAATATCCCCGCCCCGCCTAAGGGGGGGGGGGATTATAACGAAATAGTATGAATCTGAAATAAAAATCATGATATTTTGGCCAAAAATCAACATTTCAACAGAATCGCATGCTTTCAATATAAGGCAATCTCATTGGAAGATTTATGCTCACTTTATCGTCTAACATTAAAGTTAATTCATTCCAAACGATTAGGCGTGTCTGAATATGCTAGACATGCAGGTCACACCGGATATACGGTTGGCTAGATAAGCGGACACATGGAAGAATGCACAAAAGATATCATTCATTTATTGGTTGTGCATTAAAACGAGAATTTGCACATGAATGAAATGGAATCCGCATGATAATCAGTAAAAACTTAACAGGGTTGAGAAATTAAATTACAATCAAAGATAATACTACTACTATTGAAATTGAGCTGGTGAACACTTCAGGTTTCTTAAGCCATCACGAATGTGGCATAAGGAACATTCGGTTTGATAGTATGGACAACGGATGTAGACCCTACAGAGTTCTGCTTGATTACGAGAATCATGCATTTCTTTGTTGAACTTCTTGTTAAAAGTTGAAATTAGATTAGAATTTTTAATGGTTAGCTGATTATAAAGTAAAAAATAAATTAATTGACTAATAAAACTCTCCTTACTTTAAAGTTTAAGTGATAACTTAAAAAGTTTCAGGAAATACAGAGACAAGTCAAAAAGTATAAGAAATTTTAAAAACTTGAAATGCTCCAATTAGTGTAAAAGGAAGATCTGTTCCGCGATGCCCAAAAGCTTTTCGGGTGTAATTAAGAGTAGAGCTTAGGGAAAACAATGCTAATTGTAAGTTCTAAAAAATGACAGCGTCGTGCACAACGTAGCATGTTTTATAAATTGAAAAAATTTGGTAAAATTTAACCGAGTTGTAGTATAATGCACACCTGCCCGATAATTTTACATCATGTGAAATACGATAAAGTAGTGACCTTCTAAACCATTGAACTGAAAAAAGTCTTTGCAACTTACTTGCCTATTGAGACTTGTCAAAAGGTTAATCACGAAATATTTTTGAACATTCTTTTTCAAAAAAATGTTGCATATTTTAATTATTTATGCGGATTAAACTAAAAAATTAAATTAATAGAAAACTGGTGAAAGGAATTGCGAGCTTTCAATTTACTCCTGATTTTTCCCCCCCCCCCATGTGAACATCTTCGATTTCATTCTCAAAACAATATCATATTTCCAACTAATTAAATTCAGTTTTAATCTCATAAATTAACAGGGTGATTAAATACAGAAAAAAACACTTACAAATGTTGCAATCTAAGGACATCTTATTTCAATCAAATGCATAAGTGTACATTATAGCTAGACTAGTATATTAAGTCAAAGCTCTAAAGCGTAAATGCATTGCGCCACAGACAACAATAGATAAGATCAAATATTTAAAAAAAACCAAGAAATTTCGTGAAAATCTCTACAACAGAATACGACAGTAAAGAAACCTCTTGAAATTAAGTGATTAGAACAAAACACCGGAGGTAATGTCATTAAAGAGTTATTTTAGTTATATTAACGTCCCGTTTTTGAAGCAACTCGAGGGATATTTTGGGACGGACCGCGTCATTTTGACGGAGACGACACCCAAGTTGGCACCCCCTCTCCAAACTTCCGCACCACACCAACGGGAAGGCGTTTGGCCCCCTACGTATGATTTAACGTGAAACAGGCCAAATACACGGATCTTCAGTGGAATCGGGTTTCGAACCCTCCAGCCCCAAATCCGGGACCTTACCACTAGGCCACCCGTATCCTCCATGCCTAGGTTAAAAAACTTGTAACGTCCATTCCATATCTTTGCTGCAAAAATAGTAACATGACAAAATAATTATGGAGTCGATGAACTAAAACAAAATATTAATTATAGCTGGCATTATTTTCTTTTGACACTACACTGGTATTTCCTTGAGTACGAACCACTGAAGACAATTTCAAGAACTTAATAGCATAGTAAATCATTTTTAAATTTCCGTAAATATTAAATGTGGCAATTATGAAAAAAAGTGAAGTCCAAAAAATGGAAAAATACATTTTATATCTTCTCTTTTTAAAAATTGTAATTCACTATAAACTTCTGAAACGAAAAAGTACTATAAAGAAAAAAGCATTCCTAGTTTTATTTTTATTGATTTCAATGTAATGATATTCTAATTCAGAGATTCTTATTATGTAGGATGCGATATCTTCAGAAGATCAAAAGAAGGACGCAGAAACATGAAAATAGCAAGAAAAAAAAATCAGGAAATAACTCCAAAAAGGGGACAACAATTAAAACTATTAAAAAGTTGGGGTTTAAATACAACTATATGACAACATCGAGGACCGTTTATAATTCATGAAATTCTAAGAGTTCGATATACTTTCAAAATAAAGGATAATAACGTTATTCCACAATCAGTTCAATCTACAAACGTTATCAGCATACGACTCTTTGTAAAGATATAAAGTCCATGCGCTTACACGTGGCTTTGATATTCGACGTTGGTCCTTTACTCCGATAGCTAGAGTGTCTGTCAAATTTCAAGGCAGAGAAATAAAAAAAACGACCTTTTGAAACTAATTAATTTAGAGACTATGACTGAATGATATCATGAATATTTATCAAATATTCACGGCATCCTTGATCTATAATTATTTCCAATTTAATTGATTTTTAGAAAAAAAAAAGTTGAAGAAATCACCCAATTTATGTAATTCAGAGAAATATATCATTCGCAACTTCTAAAATCAAAATCAAATCCTCGGAAATAAAGACATTCGCGTCTAGTTCTTTTTCTACAAATTTTCCAGGAAATGTGCACAGTTCTTCTAGCTTCAAATATCAATTTACATGAAAAGCAATTATAAAACTTACTGGAAATTTTAAGCTCATTTATTTTAACATATCGGTGCTCTTAATTCACGACAAAGTTTTAGGAATTCTACACGCCTTAATCTAAAAGTTAATATAAATAAAAACTAAGTTATTTATTCCTCCGTCAGTCCGATCAGCATCAGTTATCTGCATGTGACACTTTGTAACGATGTAAAGTCCACGCGAGGCACGCGGCTTTTAAATTCAAAGTTAACAGGTTTCTTTCGATAGAGAACATCACTGGGAAAGCCCTATGGCAAGCAACCACATGTTATCTCCAATCGATAAAATTGCCTATCGCCAGGAGGTCGAAGTAATAAATGGAAACACGACGCAAACATTCGAACACACATGGCGGCAGTAAACAATACTCTATTCAGATAGGAACAATGGAAGATGCTCCAAAGATATTCGTATTCAATGGAAAACCTAGTAAGATATTCCGAGTTTTCTCTGCATTCGAACAGAAGAAACTGGATTCTCTCTTCAGGATCATACACAATGGCACATTTCTCTAAAACAAGCATGCCAGATTCTAAGAGGAGAATGAAACAAATAAAAAAGGTCGGAAGCAATCTTTCCACAGTATTTTTTTTATATCACCTTTTAAAAGTTGGGAGTGTTTTTCCCTCGAATTTCTCATATGCTTTCTCATAATAATGTGACTAATAATCGGTGGCGAAACATGATTATGTCTAAATGATATGCAACCAAATGTTTCCGATGGAGAGCAATAAAATTTAAAAATATTTAACTAACAAAACAAGTTCTACGAGATTTGACTTAGTAAAAGAATCTCTCATTTAATTATTTTCGAGGTAGAAGACAAAAGTGTCTCTATATATACGTCTACCAGACAGAGTTGTTGATTTTTTTTCAAAAAAATCGATTTATTTGATTTAAATCGGATTTTTTTTTATTTAAAAATCAAGATTTTTTTATTTTAATGATTTTTTTAAACTATATATATATATATATTTATTTAATATTTGTATATTAGACAATGAGGCCTACAGTCATAGAATTATATATATATATAACAACATACCAGTTATTAAGCTCTATTTTCTTTTTTTTTTAAATTTATTTCAAACATGTAACAACTATTTAAAAAATATTTGTGAACTAAATATAAAGAATAATATACTTTTGAAATATAAGACAATTTTATTAATGAAAAATATAATTAAAATTTCATTTCTTGACTATAGATATATTATTGTATGTTATAACACATAAATTTTTTATATATAGCTCTTCTGGTCAAACAAATTTTGCACAAGTGAGAAGCAGGCTCTTTTTCACATGAATTGCACCAAAAAACTGAAAATCCTGGCCCCCCCCCCCTTTTCAAAAATAAGAATTATCCATCTCTACCCTTTATTGGACAATAGACTAAGGATGTCTTAGGAATGTTGCAAGAATACTACTACTTCCAACTATAGAAGTACTCTTCTTCTCTCCCCTTTCAAGTTATTGGGATTAGGGTTTATTTCACCTTGACCTTGAGAATAGACTACTTCTTACTAAGCATAAAAAATTAAAGAAAACAGTAGTAACTAGGTGACAAGTCATTGAAATTTTCTGAAATAACTTTTCCTAAACCTGGTCTCAAAGATGTGTTTTTTAAATATAATTTACACATCAACCATTCTATGCGCTTGTTATTTATAATAAATAAAGTTTAATATTTATTTGAGAATTTTAAGAAATCCAAATGGAAAAGAAACATAAAAGTGACTATTTTTCAAAAATTTCTCAAAATTCAGTAAATTACGTTAGACGTAAAAAACAAACTTCATTAGAACAGAAATCGTTTTCCCTTTCCGATGGTGTATCTATTTTTTTCGTACAATTATCCAAAAAATATGCTATTGAGAAATTAGGATAAAAAATCACCCAAAACATTAATTAAAAATTTTTCTAGATTAAATTTTTAAGGCTTCGAGATGCATTGTGTCACCATCAGCTGTGTGCAAAATTTCATGACTATAAGTGTGATAGATTTGTCTGGACCATGCACACAAACATTGCCTTTTATAATTATAGATCATAGTTTAAATTGTGCAATGTAGATGTTTGTATTTCTTTTGGAACATTTGTATGTATTACTTGCATCTTGAACATTATTGCAATATAAAAACTTTGTTTTCCCCAACATTATTTAGTTTTCTCCAATATTAAAATGAAACTCAATACATTTTACTATGTTCTTTCTTTGTGAACATGATCCTTTCACAATATTTATTTTATAAAAACGGAGCATCTCATACTTTGCATTTTATTGTGTTGCTCATTAGAGTTTTATTTAAAATCTTATTTGCTTGTATTCTCAAATATAAAAATATGGAAAGTACTCTAGTTACATCAATTCAATGAAATATTTTTTTTTTATGATTTATATATTCTTTCTTTAAATATACATTTAAAAATATTTTAAAAACACTATTTAAAGATACATGAACAATTTTATTTCATTAAAGCAGATTAACTTGATATTTAAAATAAAGTGATTTAAATCAGTATTTTTTTAAAAAGAAATCAGTTGATTTAAATCGCGATTTAAATCAGTGATTTTAATCAACTGATTTAAATCGCCGCAACCCTGCTATCAGGTTTTGAAAATATATTGTATACTCTGAAACATTTGGGACTTTATTATTAAAATTTCCATGAGGTTCATAACAAATTCAGATATTACGTTAAGGACATTTAGGGATAATTATATAAATTTCAATTAGTATAATTTTCATTCAAAGCATTTAGAACATTTCATTTTAGTAAGAGATAAATTTTTTGTGTCTAGATAAACACGAAAATTGTATCTGCGTGAATACATAGGCAATAGAAGTAACTTCTTAAATATAATAAATTTACATTTAATGTGCACGGAGTTATTACATATTCATTACCTGAATGAAGGAAACCAACATATAACGAATTGCATTTTAAATCTAAAAACAAGGAAAAATTCTATACAAAGAGAAAGGAAAATTATAGAGAAATTAAAATTTGTAGGATTGGTGAAAAATGCAACCATTTTGTTTAATGATTAGTTTTACTATTAGGCGTATGATGGTTGTCAAAAGTTTAAGAAGTGTCTTATTATATTTTCTAACTCGCTAAACCTCCCCTAACTCTTTTTTCCCATTAAGAACAGTATTTTGTATGGTAAACCGAGAAAAGTTTCAGATTTCCAAATACTTCTACAGAATTTTTTTCAGATACTAGAAGAACTCAGAAACAAGATCTGGATTTTTCAGCATTTTCACTTTTATTCTACAACTGAGGGGAAACAGAAGACAAAAGCATACTTAATATGAAATACTTTCCAACACAAACAGCAGCAAATACCTAGCACTACAAGGAAATGCTTAAATAGTCCAATAAAAGCATGAATTTAGCATACCAGACACACATTACCCATGTTTCTTAGAATAACGATCCCTCTTGCTTCTTTTATTTCACTGCACAAATAAATATCCATATAGGCCAGCCTCAAAAGTCCCGATTGTTAAAAAAAAATGAAAACGAATGAGATTTAATACACAGTATTAAAACTTTTAAAGCAGGCTTCGGAAGTTACATAATCTCAAAAGAGAACAGCGAATATCACACACAAGTACCGGAATATATATATATATAGAAACGAATCAAACATTAAATTTCCTGCTAAGATAGTAAAATAAAGTTTTAAAAAAATGTCATCCTACCTGGTTCTTCGAAGTGACCCATATTAGGATAGTTAAACATCAGAACCATATTGGCTTCCTATGCAATATGCTTTCTATACAGCAAACGACTGCACACAAGTAAATATGGTATGTGGATTTTAGTTAAAAGAACAACATGCACTTGCGAACATGCATGGTGCATTAATTCAACCAATCAGATCCAAGACTCATCCTAGCTCTCTCGGAAGTCCTCGTAGTGGGTTGGGGGGGGGAATACTGGACAACAGAAATATTGAGTTAAAAATAAAATTTATCTTGCTGTCTTAGTGACCTTCAACCTGTGAAGTCCCCCTCGCGGGTTAAGAAGAAAGTAACCTTGAAGTCAAGGAAGAAGGAGAGAATGCCAATGCAACAAAAGGTAAATTACCACGTGTGATTTTCTGCAATTATCAGAAATGGCAACAGGACATGAATACAACATAACCGGCTTCTTAAACCATGATTGCCAACCCCAGAAGCGGTAGATTCTTGGGACACAAAAGCTGATAGCACATGTGTTCGATTCTACAATATTAGTAATAATAATGAACTAGAAAAACACACTTAGGAAATTTCATTAAAATCTATCAAAACGGTGTAAAATAGTATTTTCATTTACGATTATTTAATGCATATTTTGCATGTTCAGTTGCGATCATGAAAAAGTTATAAATCAAAAAAAGTTTTTTAAGGAGGGGAGGGGTGTCGGAAAACGGGTCGTGAATGGATACATTCTACTTTGCCCTGTACGACAGTACAAATTAACTACTCTGTGATTGACTAAATACTTTTCAGGGTGTCTTAAGAAATTCAATGAAAACGTTATTTTTATTTTTTTAAAGTAGGTTTATTACGAAAAGTAGAGTATAAAACGGTACAATGGTAAAATAGTTTTCATCCTGACATCTGGCATCTCTTCGGCTACTATCTGTCCTACACTGTAGCGATTACTTTTCAATTCGCTTCAAGGTGAATGACAGTAATTCTGTGTTTTTCATGAACTTAAGTATCGATCAATAATTCCAAACATCGAAATTATTTCATTTATAGATATTCGAATGTTTCTAAGCCTAACTGGCAGACATTTGTAAAATTCAAGTATTGAAATTTTATTGGACTGGATCTCTTATCTTCGTTGTAACCACAAATGTAATATTTATCAAGATAAAAAGGGGAAAATAAAGAAAATGGGACTTCCAAAAGTTTAAAAATGAAAATTGTATTTCACATTCAGTATTATTTTTAAATAATGCATCATCCGCGCATCTTTGATATGTAATTTCATCAAATTTGTGTATAATTAAAGTTATTCGTGACCTTTCATAGGGGGCTAAACGTCCTCCCGTTGGTGTGGTGCGGAAGTTAGGAGATTGGGATGCCAGTTTAGCTGTCGTCCTCGTCATCTGACCGTGGTTCACAATTACGAGGTCCGTCCCAAAATAGCCCTCGTGTTACTTCAAAACGGGACGTTAATATAACTAACTAAACTCGTGATCTTTTAATTATGTATGTTTCCAACTAAAAACTAAGCTTAAAATTGCGAAATTTTTATGAAAAATTTTGTTTCATACTATTTGGATCGCACAATATTAGCCATCGACTACAATTTTGACATTTATGCAAAAAACAAATATTTACTAAAGACTTAAGAAATTATCATAAATTTTCAAACAAAAGTTTTTACAAAACATAATAATGAATAGAAAACTGCTTGAATTAATAAGAAACGAATTGTTCATGACGAATACAAAAAAAATAAAGATATCAAAAAAAAATGAACAACATGAAAGTGAGAACAATAAGAAAAATAAAAAAAATATGGAAATTTATTTCAAATGTTACTGGATGGCTGCATGAAATAATTTAAGTTTTTAATTACTGATTAAAGACCATTTAATTTTGAATTCAAATATATTCCATGAATATTATTGCCTGATGATTCATTAAAAAAAAAGACACTTTGGTTAGCAAGTGCCTCAAAATAAAAATTATTAATAACTCGTCTATTCACAGATTTCATCAATATAATTAACTGTAAAAAACATGTGAAGAATCTCTAAGTTTTGCAACTAAAAATGTGACGGGCATGTAAGATTTGCAGACAAGGTTTATTAATAGTACAAATTTTCTACAGTTGCCGAAATATACACAAGAAAATACGGCTCCACAACATGAACAAAAAATTGCTTTTTTTTTATTCCAAAAATAAAAGGATTTTTTTTTTTCCCCAAAAAATTCTTAGTACTTTATTTTTTAATTAAATACTAAAATTGAAACTTTCAAATTAAATAAATCGTTTACAATGACGTAATTAAACTGTATAATATAAATAAAATCGTGCGCAATGGTATTAACAATATGCATAGTGATCGCTTGCATAAATAAAATCATTTGCATAGATGTAATTAATTTATACAACATAAATGACTATTATGAATCGTTTGACAAGATATTAGCGTAATAAATTAATGAAATCATTGATATGCTTGTTTTTAAGAACAAGTTTTAAAAAATAAACATTTCAGAAATGTTTTCAGTGCCTTTGAACGCCAAAAACATAAGAGAATGAATTAGAAATTTCGCACAAAGATGCGGAAACGGAGAATGCCTCATGGCAAGCAGTTCAGGTTCAAGTGTTACCAATGGGGGAAAATGCACCGACGTGATGCTGAGTGACCTGGGATCGAAGTGTGCACGAATGTTTTAAAGAGCGAAACGGAAGAATGTGAAGATTCCATCGACTCGAATAGCACGACCGTAATTACGAAATTTAATGAAACGCTGTTTACGAAAGCAGAGGAAATTCAAAGAAAACAAATCATCCATTTTCTGCTAGGTACTGCAATGTCACATAGTAAATGACAAATTTACCATCAATAGTTAAAGAATCATTTAAATGTCTTTTTTTTATTTATTTATTCTTCGGGGGTTTTTTTTTGCCTTTAAGTTAATTTTGAATAATTAGTTAAGAAGATGAAAGTCTTTAATAAAGAAATATTTTCATGAAAACAATCTTAACTAATTGATTATAATTAAAAATGAATGTATGAAAAAAATATTGTTAAAGAATATATACTTCTAGCCTTCCGCAAGGAAAATGTATAGGTAAAGTTGGTCCGTAGTAAGAGATAAGGAATAACTGATCCAGACAAGTTTTATTATACCAAAATATTCAAATACTGCCTTAACTTCATCCGATTAGTTTAATTAATTGGTTTGCAAGGTTAGCTTCCTGATTTAAATCGCCACTACGGGCTATTTGAATTTGCATGGTTTGAAGGATAAAAGATGGAAGGTTTCCTACCTTCTTTTTGAAGTGAAACTTCTTAGCAAGGGTAGCAAGTCAGGAAAAACAGTGTGTGAAGGAAATCAAAGTGAAATGCTAGTGCAAGGCGGCGTATACATGTAATTTCATTTTGATATCGAGTACGAGACGGAAGCATGCGCTGAGCATGTGTTTATGTTGTTGTTAGCTTTTATGCATCAGCGTGCTAAGGCAAAAGTTGCGTGCGTGTCTTCCTAAATATATAATTAAATTTACGATTTCTAAGTGGGTTTGAAATAACTTAAATATTTATGAAAGAATTTAAAATGATATACAGCAGAAAGCAACAGCATCAAGAATAGCGAAAATATTCAAACAGCGTAGTGGATGATCAAACAATTTCTACAAGATTATTTACATTGATGGCCGTTTCGAAACAACACTCGGACTATTTTGGAACGAACCTGGTAATTTACACCACAGTTGAAAACAATGTGGATCGCACTCGCGCTATTAAAATTAATAAATAGTTTTGTAATTTTCAGCGTCTGTTGGAGACTCTACACAGCCAGGAGTGGCGTTATAGTTGCCAGACGGGGAAAGGGTCTCCCCGACAGGGGGCACGACCTACTGTACAAGGGAAGAGGTATAATAATGACCCTATCGAATTTTCTGCAGATCTTTATCTGTTAGTTGAATAGCGTGAAAGGGGTACAAAAATTTGCCCCAACGGGATGGGGGAGGCACAGCATCCCCGACAGAGGGGCCTTGGTCCCCCCCCGGACATCCCACAGGCGCCACACCTGCTCACAGCAGTCGTGTGGTTACACTATTGAGGTACACTTTATGACTTTTGCATGTCTGATGAACATTGTAGCATGAATCAAAGTGATCTAGAAACAATAAAAATTTTTTTGGATACAGACTTCGTTGAATTACACAAGAACCAAATATTGCGAATGGTGCAACGTCTACCAAGTTATAAGAAAACAACAACAACCGTGACAATATAAAATTATCGCGAGCTTATTTTTTCAGCTTTAAAATAAATTAAAACTGTCAGAGCAAATGAGAAATAACTTTTAAAATATAAATTTAATTTTAAAAAAAATCTTTTAAAATTCTTAGATTTCTAAAGAAATAGACGAAAAAATAATATGTTATCTGTGAATATGCAAAACATTGAATCTTAAAAAATCTGTCCAAAACCCTGAGCACACATTTTAGCATAATTTCAAAACAATTAAGCGCAAAATTCACTAAATGCTCCTTTAAATGCTGCTGTCTACAGAAAAACAACTAGAGTCATTACCTTTTATGTGAGGAATCATTGTTAAATTTTGGTCTCATTTGATAAAACTTTTAATAATCCCAGAATATTTTTAACTCAACAAAATGAAAATGTAGTATCTTTTTAAGGTCAAACTAGAAATTAACCTTTAATTAAAACTTAATCATAATGAAGAGGATCAAAGATTCTAAGAATCAAACGGAACTCAGTAATTTAAAAATCCTTTTCCCAGAAAGACATCAAGCAAGAAATCCAAACAGATGTATACCAAATAGACGCAATTATGTAACTGGGGATGTACCCCAAAATACATTTTAAGATATAGCTGTTTCAGCAGAACATAACGGAAAATTCAAATGCAGCATCTTTCCGAAATTAATTATTACACAGTAAGTAATCTATTGCGTTACGGATTGCAGTTCCTCCAATTTCGGCATAACTAAAGAGAACCCGAAATTCCTGAGATGGATGTTTGTGTATAATTGCGTCCGATTCATCCGTTCATTAATTTAAATTAAGAAGACAGATCTTGTAATTTGGATTAAAAAAAAAAGTAGCATTTACAATTCAAACGACTCATTTTTCTATAAGATAAAATATATAAATCTTAGAAATAAAAAGTAATAGCCATTTTTTTTTAATTTAGTACTAGCTGTTATGCCCGACGTTGCTCGGGATTAAAACACTTTTATGTCTAATATTTTTAACTGAAAAACTATTTTTCTATAGAAAATTATAATACAAAATTTCCTTTATCGTCTGAAACGAAGAAGTCTCTTTTACTTCAAATTTTGTTAATAGTGAAGTATAAGGAGGATTTTGACGAATGTTTTGGGTCCATTAATTAAATAATTAAATTTTCATAAATAAAAAGCGTCAAAATAAACCAGATCAATAGTTGTTCCCGATATAAATTATGAATCGTCTACTTTTAAACTTTTCTTTAGTATTCTTCCAGAATTTTGTTTATATGTTCTAGCAATAGCTCTTCATACGTATTCTTGTTCTTTAACAATAAAAAATACATTGCTACAAATTGTGAATTTTATACACAATTGATTTTGTTTTTAAATTATTGAAAATGAGAGCAACAATTTTGAACGCAAATGAAATTTGGGTCACTGAAAAGCTATTTTTTAAATTTTAATATAGTATAAAAATAGTTATTGCAACATAACTTTCGAAATAAATCACAAAAAAAAAAACCCGCAAAACCTTGCTTAATTTTTAATTAAAAAAATTTAATTAACTTTTGGGCCTTTTAAAGTTGACAGTGATCTTTCACTTCTTTTTAAAATATTTACGGATATAAAAAGAAATTTGGTCAAAATCTCACCGTTGCCTAGCAACGAAGTATCATTAAATTTGCTTTATTTAAGAATCATCTGCAGTAATTATTTATTAAATTTTGAAAAATTAAAAAAAAGTTGAAGGAAAAATTTCAGATATGAAATAGGTATCACTGAAAAGGTAAAATTTTGAACTTTAAGATGGTACAAAAATTATATATATATTGGGGGGGGGGATAATTTTCTCCGAAGTTAATACGAAAAAACGGTTTCATTTAATTTCTAATTAACTGACTGTTCAACTTTCGGACTTCGAAAAGTTGAAAATAATCTTCCTCTTGTCTTAAATAATGAGTGTGCAAAGTTTGGTTGAAATTGCTGCAGTTGTTTAAGAGGAGATGTGGAACATATCCACAATGACTTATTTATATTAAGATTCTTGAAGGACAAAGATTTTGCCAGAAATCTTTTCTTTTACCTAATACTGATGGCATTCTGACAAATTTAAGACGAGGGGCGAAATAGTGATCTTCAGCGGAATTCGTGACTTTCAATTTTCGAAATCAGCAAAACATCATATAAAATTGCAAGAAATCCTTCAGTGAATATTTGAAAAACAAAATAAATATCCTCCAACATTCACCCAACAGAAAACGGCGATTCTATCTACGAATTAGAATAACAGGTTTTTCTAAGAATGTCTATTTTTGTACATAAATTCCTTGTTAAAACAACGAAATTTATCGCAATTGCGAATATAGCTCAGCAGGGCACGCTGATTAGCGAAAACTGATTATGAACATTTGGTTTTGCTTCAACAGACACGACAAAAACAGTAAACATTAAAGAGGCACGTAAATACGCGGATCTAGTGTCACCTTCAAGCAAAATTTTCGGAAAGCACAGCAAGACGGATCAAAAACTGACTGCAAACAACTTTTACCTCATCGAATTATGTTTGCATAAAGGCAAAAACAAACTAGCAATAAAAGTATCTCACTGTTTATAAACAAAAGAAGAAAGAAAACAACTAGTTAATAACTTTGTTTTTCCCGGTTTTATGTGTTCCGCACATAACAAGTTATCCGTTATTTATCAAGCAGTAAAAGACATCCAAAGCCGATTGAAAATTTAAGGTGCAACAGCTAATTTTGGTTGTGCTGTGTATGCTACCAACGCTAGGATACATAGGCAGTACTACCAATGTATAAAACAATACGAAATAGCAAAATGGTATCCAAAAACAAGTTATGAAAATCATTAGTACCTAAAAGTTATAACTGTTCCGGAGACAAACAAAAGCTATTTCAAGATTCAGGTTTGGAGAATCAAAAATATTTATTCTTAAAACGCAAAATCAATTAAATACAAAATTAGAACGCTGTAAACAAGTCTCGAAAGGCAAAAAACGACTTTCCGCGCGATTTCCCTTTGGTTTTCAAAAAGTACTTGCCAAGTCCTTAACACTTTCGTAACATTTGAGGCGCGGCTGTTGACTATCCCCCAGCATAAATGCTGAAACTATATGGAGAACGAATTAATTTTTCCCTAGCCCTGCGAAAACGAAATATCCCGTCAGTAGTGAATGAATATGTTAAGTTTGTTTTGCCCCTTTTATTTACTCCGCGTCGTCCGCTGGCAGAGCTGCAGGAGAACGCAGCCGATTTAACCCACTTCGTTCGGTTGAACTTGTTTTTGCTTTTTTAGCGAAGCGCTTTTCTTTTGAGGTCACTTGTTGGGTAGGATTGAGAGCACGGGGAGCGAGAGAGATCGTTTTCTATCCCCTCCGCGCGCGAGGAACGTCACCAGCTGCACGGAAACGGGTGGCAGACGATCTTTCAGTGAAGAGGTCCTGGTGTTTTATGAGGGAGAAAATTCACCACCCCGACTGCGACGTTAAGCGAATGTTTCAACGCTGCTGGTGACGGGCGAAGGAAAACACGCAATGGTAACTTCTTAGCACAACAAGCGGGTCACACTCAAAAGCTAACATGGCACAAATAAACAAGGTATTTGTTTACGCAGCATCAAAGATTATATAAAAGTAATAAAATAGTTTCAACGCATGAAATGAATTTCCCGCTAATATTCACATCCGGAGTTTTGAAAGTTTGCTGCTGATTGTATGGAATGCAATTTCAATTGGAAAAATCTCATCTCATTCTAAAATTTTAATTTCTCTTGCCGATGTTTCTAGAAATACACTCGCGGTAAAATCAAAGAAATATCTCACAACGTCTTCTTAGGCTAAATACCATGCATGTTTTTTCTATTTCATCTTTTAAAGACCAGTTTGTCCATAACCGAAATTTTCGTCACCAGTCCCGAAATCTATTTGAATTTTTTCAGATAAAAAAATTTAGTGAAGATGTTGGAATTCGATATTTCTTCGCGACTTTCCAGTCCAGTACACATCCTGTCTTGGTGTTTTTCATGAGGAATTGGGTGGAGTTAGAAAGTTGCCAGCCGTTTGCAAATATCACATGCGTATTTGCACATAAGTTACATGCCACTGCATTTTTAAATAATTCACCTTTAGATTGAAATAAATCAAAACCTAAAGATACCTTTATAAATAACAATTGTGGTGAAGAATCAGGAAAGTGTTTTCACACTTTTCAAATCATATGAAGACAAATTCTATCAACCTTTTCAATCGTCTATACGTTACCTGCTGTTGTCTTCCATTATAAATATTTAATGCAGCTTTCATACTTAATAATACAGTAGTCTATCTATAAGTTAATTAGATTTCTACACAGATGAGTTCAAAAGGGGGTAGTGACATTCCAATGCTTTCCCTGCACAGCATATCCGTACAAGCCCATACTAAGAGAAGATAGAAAACTTCTGGTACAGCATTCGTACAGCTCTTAAGGAAAACGTTAAAGTATTTTTTTTTGTTATTTTAATTGCATTCTTATTAATTTCAGCTATATTTATTAATTATGATTTCGCTAAGAGTTTTACATCAATTTTCACACATGAGATTTTAAATAATTTTTTTTTAAAAATTAAAGATACTACAGCCTTGTCTTCTCTCCTGCTCTACAACTCCTGGCGCACCTTTCATTCCGTCGCTGCAGGAGAAAATTCGCTACCCAACTGCGACGCTTTAAAGTAAAGATTTCAACGTCACCGGTGAAGGAAAACAAGACATCAAAATTTTTCCCGAACCGTATGCGTTTGCACATCACGCATTTAATAAACAATTGAGTAACACGTGATTTGTTAATCGCAAGGTGGTCCATTTCACTCTCTTTTATATTCGAATGACCTGATGCAACTGTTTCCAGTTGCATCAAAGAAGCCGTGTGGTAAAGGAAATACGCGGAACCTAAAAATTACCTAGAAGTGGTTTGACTGGCGAATAGAAACGAGGCTGAAACCAAAAACAATGACACAGCACTATTTCTCAGTACATATATATATATATTTCACCAACATTTGTATATTATAAGATTAATTTGTGTTTGACTGACAGTAGATTCTTTGTCGGTGCCAATGTTTTTCGCATTTCTGCTCAGTTGGGATAAGCCGGGTGTTTTTTTAGCCGTGAAGTGCTGGCATATAACTCGGAAGGTGGGAAAAAGTACATACGGGAAAAGATTAAAAGGAAGCGAACACATAAGTTAGTGATATTAGTTCAAAGAAGACTTAATTTCGGGTGGCTCCTTCTTCCATAGTAATATATTCCGAATGAATATATATATATAGTTTTTACATCTATGAATGGTTTAGATACCTTTTTGAGATTAAACAACTAGAAAACATACGTTCAAAAGGATGAGTAAATGCTATACAAGATGTAATACCCATTATCTCTTTGTCTATCCCTCTAGATTATCTCTATCTTATTGGGGGATAAGAGTTTTTTTTTATGTATATAGTTTCTATACAAAATTTTGATTTTATGTTACTTCATATGGTTTCTTACATTACACATAAATCTTTGTAAATGAAAAGTCTTGAAAATAAAATGCTAAATCAAGGCTTCTTAGATTTTCTTCACTCACAACCTCTTTAAGAGTTAGAAAAAAATTTCTCGCAACCTCATTTTCATCTAAAAAAAATGAGAAAATAAATAACAATATGAACCATTAAGGGTTAATAAAAAAAAAAAATGCTATAATGAATAACAATTCAGCAAACTGCATGAGAAAATAGTAAACAGTTATTAAAATCGTCCCTTTATTTTATTAATTATGTTTATTTAATAACCACTTAATTTCGAAAAGAAATTGCAACAGGCTTTATTAATGCAAATTAAAACTGCTAGAAATAATACTGGCTAAAACAGACATCTAAAATTGAAAATTTTCATTTAACAGTAAACATATTAGCATTCATTTTGCGATTCTATATTATATAAGTTAATTACGTAATAGCAAACGAGTTGTTAATTTATTCATACTACGCAACTCGATTCACTCCGTAAACGATTTGAATACTTTATGAGTTTGGATTTAGGTGTTTTTAAAGATACAGATCGCGCAGAATTTGGAATTTCAATCTGTGGGATATTTTGTGCTAGTTTGTCCGAAAAATCGGAGAAATCTGGAATAATTTTAAGTCTAGAGAAAATAACGTAACAGTTAAAGTCGTTCTCTAACGTTCGTCCCTACAGTGATGCACGCAGAAACTAACATTTTTTTTATTAACTCTGACGCCCCACAACAACATAATTTCCCATCATTAAAAAAAATTACACGTTTTTCGAGAAAATGAACGTCTCCGGGTGATATTCACATCAATATTTTTATCCTATTGCAGCTTAAACAAAACAGCCGTTTTAAAATACAAGGTCACCTCCACAGCCCTTAGTCAACAAGCGGCCAAGTGATGAAATTTCACTTTTACATAAGTCCTTTCACCCAAGGCGATTATCGTAACGGAGAGCCTCGCACGACACGCCAGGTGATGGAATGACCTTGAGGACAGGGGTATTCGATAAAGAGTTCAACAGTTTCTCCTGCTAAAATGAAGAAACGGCATCGGGCCATTGTTCTTGGCGGCACATCAAGAAGAAACCTCGAGTACTCTTAGAAGAACTTTTACCTTAAAATAAATTCATTATGACAGTATGTTCAACTTTCTGCCCGTAATGAGAAGCTCTGAGGTCCAGCCTAATATCACAGCATGCCATAAAAGTTTCAACGAAAATCTCGTAAATTTTAAAAAAAATTAAATGCACATAATTAAATCCAAGAAGGTTAAACTCCGGCATATTAAAAGAATCCACCGAAAAAATTTTGAACGTATTATCAATATTCAATTAATTATCAATATTGAATTTTTTCAAATTCAATCTTTAAAAAGCAATTTTTCTGAGTTTTCTTTAATATTCACTATAATTGTAAGGTCCGAATTCTATGCAAGGGGAAGATTCAAAATTATTCGAATTTAAAGAGAGAATTCATTGCCACTGCGGGATTTGAATCTTTCAAAAAGTTGGTAATAAGTTTTCGAAAAACTGCTTACCAACAAACTGAAAATTAGCATATGAAACTTTTCCCGTGTTTAGAAGTATTTATCGGTGCGAGAAATTATTTCACTTATCAACAGAAAAGAATTTGCTGCGAGGCCCAGAATTACTAACACAACTCTGAGGTAGTTTCCGAAGTAAGTCCGCCGCTCCAAACCGCGAACAAGTTATCCCTCCAGGAAAGGAGGATGTCAAAGAGAGATTGAAACAAGGTTTATTAAGATCGTATATTTATGTCACTGCTTACATTTACGCTGTATTTGCAAAATAAACATCCATTTCTATAATTTTATTTATTATTTTTTGGGGGCCATATAAACTTAGGCCTTGTTTATTTTGCCTGTATTAGGCTTTATCCAAAAGAACTCACAAAATACAACAGCCGACGGAACGACCCTGAAATTCAATTTTATTAACAAAAATGAAGAAACGACACTACTTATTATTATTGAAAGCCTGCCAATAAGATATAAGGGTATTTTACCTTCAAATAAATTCGCTTATGCAATAGTAGTATCTGTACTTTTCTTAGAAACAAAATCATAAAAAAAAAATTATGATCTTGCTTTGCATTGCAGAGATCCTACAGATAATTCAGAACATAGTTAGTTTGAACACTTGTGTTTTTATGATTCAAGAAGAATTATCAAAACTTTAAGTTGGCTAAAACCTAATCTTAAATACTTGAAATTCCAAAATTTTATTAAAAGATGGGCAAAAATAATATGGACTTCGCAATTGCTAAACCGTCGCCCTCAAGTCTTTATGTCCATAGAAATTCCAAAATTTATACAAGCTCAAAAAGCAACATAGTTTCAAATGTTAATAATTTGTGCCGAGTACAGGAAAATATATTTAAGCCGATATTCAAACTTACACATGGTAACAGTGAATATTAGAATTTATACATGTGAAGCATCCATTCATCATTTTAAATGAAGAAAGATTTTCTTTCCAAGGACAACTTTAGATTCTAAGATTCAAGGTTTTTTGAGAAGATTCACTCTTCCATTGCAAATTTTTAGCAACCTGACAAACTTTTAAAAATATCTGGTGTTTCTCTTCAGTTCAGCTTCTTTCAGGAACAGTTGTTTTAGCCAGAAAAGTTTTCCTCAACCCTGGAGCCTGAAAGAATTCATGGTTTAAAAAAAAAATCGTGATTTTTGGGGCTGGTAGACACACTGGATAACCTTGAAGGAGCATACATAAAAGTTCAACAATTTATCCTGTAAAAAATAAAGAAACGACACACAGCCAGGAAAGATACGACATCGACCATTGTTCTTGGCTACCCATCAAAAAGTAAGAAACCTAGCGTCCTCATAAGATATTTTACCTTCAAATGAATTTATTTACGCAATAACAGTATTTATGTAATTCCCCCAAAAAATACCAAAACACCCTTTATATTTAATTAATGAAACCTTTAAATTTAATTAACATTTCTTACAAACATTTAAAATTATTCCTTTTATGGAGAAATTGACAAAATGATTGTAAGACAGTTCCTGCAAATACCAGGCCTTCGATTTAAGCTTTTTTTTTTCCTAACTTCTCTACACGTGCTTTTTGCATAACTTCTATAATTTCAATAAACAGTAAAAGTTTTTTTTAAGAAATTTGAAATTAGCACATTGATTAACATGCTATTGAGTAAATATCAATGAAGAAATAAATATGCGACAAAGTTTATTTTTGATTTACTAAACATCAGTTAAGTTCGAAACAAAAACAACCCTATGACTGCCTTCCATTTAGCAAATTTTTACAACAGTGAATTTGTCCAGAAAGTCATTCTTTCCATAATGCTAATTCCAAGAAAACTTTTTGTAGCGAGGAGAAAGCGACATCAGTCGGAACTTTTTGGGGAGCAAAATCGAAATCCGAGATTTTTCCGTGCCTTTCGAGATCGCTAGACAACACTGTTACCATATCTGCAAGGTTCGCGACATGCCAGGTAATGGAATGACGACCTTGAGGTTCAACAGTTTCTCCTATAAAAATGAAGAAACGACACATAGCCAGAAAAGAAATCATTGTTCTTGGCCGCCCATCAAGAAGTACGAAACCTTCGCGTCCTTCAGAAGATCTTTTACCTTCAAATGAATTCGTTTATGCAACAGCTCATTGGGAATTATTAAATGTCATTTCCCCGCACTGCTGGGAAGTTGAACAACACCAGAACGGTGCGCAAATGCCATGCATGACTGCCAATGAAACATCTGTTGCAAAACTCATGATTCGGAAAACAAAATGTACAGTTTGCGATGCAGAAATGAAGCTCGGCAGGTTTTTAAGCGAAGGATATTTGATGCTTAGAAGAGGAAATCGACACCAATTGCACAACACAGAGAAAAGACAGCTGAAGATATCGCGATTCTGATTAACAGAGGTAGTGACTCGGAGGGGCGGGGGGGGGGGGGGGGGGGGGGCCTCGCCTCCCTCCCACCACTTTTTGCAGAAAAAAAATTAAACTTTTATTTCACTTTAGCTGCATAAAACTACGAATTATATATTTAAAAAAAGCAATAATGTGCTGGAAAGCTAGCTAACTTTGTAACTAAATCGTTAAATTTTGTTGTCTACACCCTATTACTCCGGGGTACTTTTAAGTGTCTTTAAATTTTTTGCCCCCCCCCCCTCCACTTTTGCCACCCAATCGCCGCCACTGGTGATTACTACAGAAAATCTGCAATATAGAAAGGATAAACGGTAATTTTCGCTCTTCCATATATACAAAGCTCGAAATGCAACACTTCTAAATAATCCTAATTTATGCCGATTACAGAAACAAGTGTTAAAGGAGAAATTTCAATTTATACATGCCACTTCCTCTACTCAGTAATTTAAATTATGAAACCCGTCATATAATAAAATATATCAAATATTTGAATGATGATTTTAGTGAAGACAAAAGCATTTAGTTGAATTATTTATCCTATTAGATTGATAGCATCAACTTTAAAAACGAATGGTTTTCGTTATTTTTCTTCGATTTATCACTTTAAGATTTGTTACCTCTTCCTAAAACCGTGCAAGCTTATTCTTCTAGCCCTGTATTACAATCAATTCCAAAGTCAAAAAAAAAAAAAAAAAATCCGTGCCTTCAGATGAACATATCTTTTATATCTAAAGTAGAGCTTCTGAAAAAACATTCAAGTTTTGAGAAGTTGAAAAAATTCTGCAATACAAGCAAATAAAAATCATTTAGAAAAAAAATATCTTCATTTAAAATTTCCATTTATATGTTTTTTTATTCAACATTAATGATAATTAATTTCTTTGATGTAATTACTTTTGGTTAAATATACTTGGTGAACTGAAAAATATCCTTCGGTGAAAAGTGATTGCGCCCACTTTTTTGCTCTTTTTTTTCAAAGCAAAAAATAAATGAAACATTTGATTGTGTTTGGGTATTTTAAACACAGGTTCCGATTCCAAACGAAGTCACTGAAAACACAGACGGTACATGTATCTGTCAGATTCAATATTATGAAGCAAATATAAGTACAAAGGAAATCAATCCGAAAGGTTTCTTAAGAAGTTTACAAATATATGAATTTAATAAAATTCTTTTTCAATGTACCAAGAATTTATGTTTCATTTTCCCACTTACATGTACACTTGCGGTCACGAAAGCCCTATTATTTTTTTTCCAGTCGAAATGAGGTCGCGAGTGGGAAAAATAAAATCCAAGAAAGCCTGGTCTAAGTCGATGAAGACACTCTTTAGCTCTAAGCCAGCCGGCAAGTCAACTTTCTCTTTCACAGGAATCAGAAGATCCTATGAATGTTTTTCGTTTTCTTTTCCTCCAAACTTCTGCGTTCATTTCCGAACCGATTCTTACCAGCAGATTATGCAGGAATCAATGAAAAGAGGAAACAGGTGTGCAGTGTTTGAGAACGGATCTTCAAAGTCAATTACAAAAAAATGCGACTTATCTTCTCAGTCAATTTGAACTTTAACATAAATCACGTTAGTGTAATTTGAAAACAGCCATCAAATTTTTAAACTTAATATTAATGACACTCAAAATAGTTAAAATTCTGTAATTCATTAAGAAACAGACGAATATAAAAAAAAAATCAATCTTACGCATAACAATTTGTTTATAACTTAAATTAAATGAATACACAAGGGAAGCTCCATTTCAAGCTGAAACAAGAATTCTGTTCGAAGTTTGTTAGAAGTAAAGAAAAACCTTTCACAAAAAGACCTACTAGGCTTTTATGGCATTCGAAATAAAATAATCAAAATTATGACTAACTGTTATGTTGCTAAAAGACTTGGAAAAGTTCTAAAAACATATTTCCATTTTCGAATCCTAGAGAAAATAAATTTATCTCACCAAAAATGGTAAGTAGGATATGTTTCCTTTCTGTTCCGAATGCAAATAACTGAATTTGTGTTCCTTAAACATCGATAGACTATCGAAGCCAAATCGATAGTATCGGGTTTTCGGAACTATCGACTGAAACAATCGATAGTATCGACTTTCTCAAAACTATCGATAGTTTTCTCCCGGGCAATATTATCGATAGGTGCATTTTCAGTCGATAGTTTTCTATCAATAGTTTCTAAACTATCGACTGCAAGAACACCTATCGATAGTATCGCCGGGGAGAAAACTATCGATAGTTCAGTCGATAGTTTGGAAAACTATTGACTGCACTACAGACAGATAGTTGTATAAGGAACACTAAACTGAATTAATAATTTACTTCCTCTAAAATAGTGAATTAGCATTCATAAACAGAAGCAGACGATAATTTCTCTACTCCTGTTTCAAGGAAGAAAAGAAAAAATAAATATATTATTAGAACTCGAAATAAGTAATGGAAATTCCTCGAATTAAGATTTTTCAACAGATATTTTGATAAATCTGCTCCAACATTAGAGGAAATAATTTTTTTTTAAATTAAAAAAGAAAAAAAGAACTAAATTCAAAGAAATGAAATAGCACTAGATTTTTTTCATTAGAACAAAGATCTCAGAACTGAAATGAAAAGAAAATACCAAACCGATTAAAATTTTATCTTTAAAAATACTTAGATGGAGATTTCAACTAAATTTTAAAACAATTTAAATCAGCCAGTTTTAATAAAAACTATGAAATTCACCTTTAAAGACGAAATGTTTCCTTTTTCTTCATTAATGATTCATCCTCATATTTTTTTTCTTAGATTTATATACATTTCGAGTTGCAAAAAACTAAAAATGTCAAGTAGAATTGGGATCGTAAAATTAAAAATTGTGAGTGGTTCGAAAGTTCAACATCTTTGCTAATTTAAACAACATAAAAGAGAATTTAGTTATTGCTTCTCCAAATTAGCTCTACTGCAAATCAACATTTGAAAAAAACATTAATGCAAAATATCATTAAGAAAATGCATAACGTTAAATAAACTCTTGTCATTCAAAATTATAATATAATGGTAAATAAGTAGGCGAAGATATAATGTAAAATGTGTTAGCATAATCAAAATTCAATGCTGCAAAGTTGGACACTACAATAAGCAATGATTTTTGCATCACATTTTAAGCCTGGTGAGAATAAAAATATTATCCATATGCAAAAAAAAAAAAAAAATCAATTTTCTAATGATAAATAACATGTTTATTTCATATTTTTTTCACAGTTATTTTTTTTAAATTACTTATAAAATTATTTATAAGAATTACTACAAAATAATAATATACAACTTAGATAAAGGAATAAAAATACTTAGTAAACCAAAAAGAGAGCAAATATTAATATTGTGCTTAATATACACAAAAACAATAATGGAGTAAATATTAATATACTACACCAGCCAAATCTTTACATTCAACATTTCTCTAATTACCTTAATTTTTACATAGTTTATGATCATTGAGTTCCTTAAAGTTCATTAATAACATTCTATCATGAAAATAATATTCTTAACAAATTTTTTTAAATTAAAAACTTTAAAAAATATTTTTAACATTTTTCCGAGAAGCAAATCCACTGTTAATTATTATATAGAAAAATTATTTACAGAGAATTAATTTAAAACAAATGATACCTCCATGAAATTTACAAGTATGATAAAAATGTTAAAATTCTTTAAAGCAAGTAAAAATTTGCAGGGGGGGGGCTATAAATCATGCTTCACTCTTTGATAAATGCATTTCCATCATCTTGAGACAGAGAATATATAAATAAGCAAATTGCAATAAATCATCATCTCCCATTTACTGTTTATGTGCGAGAACTCCTAATAAAAAAAGCTTATAAACTATTATGTTGGAGATAATGCCGTATTTGTTGAATGTCAATTTACTGAAGCCCAGCATGATAGTATTTCATTGTGTTTTTTAAATACAAAAACATATAGCATTCAGATCGAAAGAAAGCAAAATCTCAGCATATCCTGTTAAAATGGAGATTCAATTCTGACACATAAATAGGGAAATGCTTCCAAATTTTAAAAAGTATGTTTTTCCTTTTCACCATTCATAGAGGTGCTTATTCGTTCCTTTCATTATCAAGAAATCGAGTGATTACATATGCAGATAGAGGAATGAAAGTATCTACACGTTATAGGAATTGCAACTAGATTTGGTCTATAAGAGGAATTTAATTCAAATGCTTTATCAGGTTGTAAACAAAAAAAATCCTCCTTAATAAGTATTTACTACCAACCAGAACAACATTAATCCAAAATTCCCTTCTTAAATATGAACATATAAAATTATGAACCTATATTATTCTATCTTTAAAGAAATAAGAAATCTCAAGTTGAATATAAATGATTTTTAAAAAATAACATCTTTTAGAACAAAAAGAATATTTCAGAAACTGTCTAGGATATTCTCTCAATGTTGTAAAATGCCATCGAAAATCTTATGCAATTAATAAATAGCAAGAATATTCACCTCAGAAAATTGAGGACTTTTACTTCTGTTGAAAAGGAGAAATCTGCAATTATGAATATTCAAATGGGAAAACTAAGGATTGAATATTAACATTATAATGTTTATAGGCTAGCATATTATCTGCAAATTGCGAAACGCACGATGCAAAAAATCATTCAAAATGCTCTACAGAGTAGACCTTTTTGGCTTTAATCTTAATAAAAGATATCCAATTTTATAACAATGCTTTGGATCTAGAGCTACCAAATTTGGAAAATAGTTATTTCTTGCTAAGTAGGTGCTTATTAAGAAAGGGTTTGTCAACAATTTAATCAAATATTAATTGAAATTTTCAGGGGGTTTTTATCAATTACTTTTGTATACATTATCACACAAAAACCATTTCACATCACTTTATAATAGTCAAAAAATTAACTTTACATTGACACCAATTTTAATTCGCCCAATTTGGCTTTAATCTTAATAAAAAAATACCCAATTTTGTAACAATGCTTTTCTTTTACATAATCATGTGCAACAAAATAGCAAGATTGTGAATAATCAATAAGAATATTTTAAGAGTTCCTGTGCAACTATGCAAAAATAAATATCAGATTTTACAGTTTATTACTAACTAATGTTTTAACATGTTTCAAACACTGTTTTATAGGGGGGGGGGTGACATAATATTTTTAAGCTGACATTCTTTCTGTAAATCGTGTGATATATAAATCGCTATGCACAGAATGCAATGGCTGATATAATCAAGACTGGCAAATTAACACACAGTTGACTGGTCATGAGTTAACTTGTGTTTTCATGCCCAAACGTTGACCGATCACGAGTCAATTCGTGTTTGCAATATTTAGTTGCGGAGTATTGAAGTTTATTTAGATTGCTTCACTTCCACATTCAATTACAAAATAATAGCTGGTGACATGAGAGAACCTCTGTGTAAAATCACTAGTCAGCAATGCGTTAAGAACAAAACATTTACAATGTTATGGTGTTTTGAACTAAAGGTTCAAATCTTTTTTCTGTTTTTATAAACTAACCTCCAACACAAAAATAAGAGCAGAACTTCCTAAGGTGAAAATATGGTGCAAAAACTCTGCTTCCTTCTTTTTAATTATAAATCTAAAATATTTTGATTCTTTTCAGATTTCAACTTGGTTCTTCCCTTTCAGTAACATTTTGTATTTGGTCTATATCTCATGTACTCGGAAAACTATTTAATTATTTGCAATATACAAAATCTCATCCTCAAATATACAGTTTAATGGTGCAATTCTAAATGATTATGGCTAAACAAACCTGAATATATGCTTTTAAAGTGAAGATTGTGACAGAGAAACAAGAAAGTGCTTTATCGCTCTCTTGTAAAACAATATAAGAAATGTCTTGTATTTTGTTTGGACTGTGTTTTCTCTTGTTTAAAACTGTTCTGGCCATTACACATCTAGTGATAAAAATGGACAAGGGAATGCTTACTATTGCAAGGCACAGTTTTTTATAGATCAGTTCCAAGACTATTCATAATTCTAATATTTGGATACTACATTTTGTATAGTACGCAATTTTAATAGTTTGATAGAAACAAAAGAGGCTGGAAAACTTCCGTTATGATACTTGCTTCACTAGCAAAGAAATTATAAATGATACATCTAAGTACAATTACTAGTGTTAATTAAAAATAAGGAAATTTTTGGAAATAAGTTCTCTTTAACATCTTACATATACAATATATTTAACAGTATTCATATAAGCTGAAGATTAAAATTCAGAAAAATTCCTATCATAAAGAATATAAGAAAATATAAGAGAAAAAATCACTTTATAAATATTTTTCTTTATAAATAATAAGGATCACAAGCCAAAAGTGTCACTAGAAATATCTACCTTTTTAACATCAGAGGTAATTAATGAAAATTAAAGATGGAACATCATATATATTAGTACAGATGTAGTAAGTGTTATAATAAATATTTCATCCTGCCATTAATCAGCAGGACTGGCAACTCAAGAAGATATAAAACCTGCAGATGGAAATTTGACGAAGATTACTTTTTAAGCTGTTTAACACGTTAACTAACTGAACTTTCTGCTTAGACCGCGTCAGTCATCCCTTTCTCTACTACAGTTAAGAGAAAGCAGAGAAGGGGTTATCTAATTAGCTAGGTGGGCCGAATCTCAGATGTGAGTTGTGGCGCTTGTGTTAATAAAGTAGGTGAACAAAAGGTAATACATTAATAATCAGTGGATCTCGATTTTTAAAAATTTTGCGATCCAACTTCCTATATCAGTTCTAATCGAGCTCAATAACTTCCGTTCAATTTTGCTCCTTTTTAAATAAAGTTTCTAGGAAGCTATTATTTTATGTTATTTACTTGTTTACTTATATGTGTCTACCTACTTCTCAAGATAGTAACTTTTTAATACTGAGACAATATATCATTTCGTAACCTCTTCATAGTTTTAGAATAGCTACATTTTGTTTTACAGATTCCTTCATTTCATCACCTTCTTCCATACGTTAATATAAACTCATGATTTGTTTTCTTTCGCAGATCCTTAAAAATGATTTCAAAACAAAAAAACAAATATTTTTATGAAATATCTCAACATTTTTTCATTCAAAAATGTAAGAAACTATAATTTCCCCATATTTCCTTTTTTAAACAATAACAACAAAAAACATATCCTTGCTTTAATGTTCAAGAAAGCATTTTTTATTCATTATAGATATTTATCAAAAATTAAAAATAGAAATCACAAATAAAATATATGTATTTAGATTAAAAATAATTTTTTTAAATAAATAATACAGTGATAATAAGTGGTAACCAAAATTCTTTTTAGTAGTTTTTATTAAGGCATATTTTTAACAACTTATTCAGAGAAATATTGTAACTAAACTTAAAATTAAGCATCCACTCTTTGCTATTTCCATGACAGCCAAAAAAGAAACAAATAATGCCATTTGCCACATCTTTTAAATGATGAGAAGGAATATAAATTTCATTGAGTGAAAATTTTAGATTAAAATATTGGAAAGATAATTATACTTTAAATTGTGCAACAAATCTGCCAACAGAAATGGTTAAAAACACTAAATATTACAAAATTAGAAATAAAACACAGAGCTATTACAATTAAATGAGAAATGATTTATTACATACTTAAACTTTTAAAATGAATGAAATTTTTAATGCATAGTAACTGATTGAAAGGTTTAATGAGAGAAAAAACAATGACATTAACAAAAAATAAAACCAGATTCTCCTTACAGAGGAAAATAAGTCATTTCAAATGATAAAAACATTTCACTAGTTCTTTTCATTTAGGTCAAAAGGATGACTTACCAACCTCATTTAAAAACATGATCTTGAAACAATTCTGTCAACTTTGTGATAGAATTAAATGCAGATATCTTACATGTGCATTAAATTCTTTTCCCAATCTTAACATAATAATCTATTGTTTTATTTCTAAACTATCCAGATATGAAATTTAAAATCAATATTTTAAGGAATTTTTAAAATGCATTTTTAAGCTTCGATTATATGTCCGATGTAAAGCTCTTATAATAAAAAATACTTAAATAAAAGAATTGAAAATGAAAGAAATTAGATATTCCTTCTGCCGTTTATATGACATATATAGTATGCTTGTTTATTTTTTTCAGGTATGTCTCAACAATCTAGATTACATTGTTTATTTCCCCCATGTAAGATTTTCACACACACAAAAATCAAACAAAATATTGCCAAATTTTTCTACAATTATCATAACACCATTCTCCTAAAAAAAGTTAATTTAAAAATTACTCAGAAAGCAAACTTCCTAGAGGTGAAAATATGTTTTTATGCTCCACTCTCTAATGATGCAACATTTAAGTTCTTTCTAATTAGGTCAGTGCTATGATAGGTCAACCTCATTTACAAGCATGATCTTGAATCAAATGCCCGCACAGTTTGAGTTAAAAGGTTACATGAAAAGGATTCATCTTTGTTTAATTAGGTACAAATTAATTAAGAATAAAAAATATAAAAAATTAGAATAATATTTAATAGAAAATTTTTCCATATAATTAAAATTTATGTTAAAATATATTTAAACTTCTTAAAATATTTTCGACTTGTTCATGACATTCAAAGCAAAAAAATAAATATTTTTATATATTTATTAATAATTATAATTTAATAATATAATTATTATTATATATACATGTATTCTATATATCCTTCCTTTATTGAAGTATATATATATATTGTATAGAATGTATAAATGTAATTAATAATATATAATTTATAGTTTAATTTTTATATATTTATTATTGTATTGTTGTTCATGTTGAAGGGAAGGGGAAAAAATCTTGTTTTGGAAATAATGTGAAATAGAGACAATCAAATTTGAGAATATATAGAATATTCTTCTCTTCAAAAACTGAATTTTAAAATAATTTTAATTACACAGTGTTGCTAAAATTAACTATCAACGAAACATGAAGTTTTCTTTACAATAGCCATTGTTTTTTTGTTACATTACTGGGATCCCAATATTATTAATCCAAAAAACTTTAAGAAAGTGTGTTTGTATCACACACATTCAATTATATCAGAAAGACTGATATCTCAACAAGATAATTAAAACATTTTCTTGCTCAATTATTGCAAAAAGATTTCAATGTCTCAATAGTTATGATCCACTCCCATATATAATATGGAAATCTAACAAAAAAAAACCCCTTCCTGTATGTTATGTCAATACATATAATTACTTTTAAACAAATATATTTCTCTCTCCCTTAGACACATAAAAGTATTTGCATACTTTTACAAGTTATTATTTAGAAAAAAATAAACTCCTAATTTTAAAAAAAGTAAACAAGTCAGAAGTTGTCAAATTTCTTTTCACATAAAGATGTGCTTTTATGTATCAATACAATGTATAATAACCAATTAAATTATTAATGTTTCTTTTATAAACATAAAATGCTTATTCAAATATTTATAATCAATTTGCCTAGTAGCAAATTTGAGTTATTACTAATTTTTATTATTGTTATTAGATTCACTTTTCTTGACATAAAAAAAACAAAAAAATAAGAGGCACATTTAGAGTAAACAACTTTTAAACATGGGGAAGGTACTTAAACATCTTACTATTTTAATGTCTTAATAATTATCTTTTCTTAATACAAATTTATTTTTGTCTCCAGCCAATTCCATATGAAGGAGAATCTCTTGCAAAGTGATTAAACTTAGATAGGAAGTTATGAAAAACTAATAAATTAGTAATTGTATTGATTGCATCATTTGATTTTAAAAAATTCAAGATTTACTTGGCAAAATAAAGATAAATGCTCTCCTCTTACGCGATTTCACAACGAAAAAAATAATAATAAATGGTAGCAAAAAATTCTATGCCGTTTTTAGAACTACAAAATGTGGATTTGCATCAAAGAATTTCTTGGAGTTAAATTTGTTTAGTTAGAAAATTACAAAAACTTAAATTAAAGACTGAAATAACAGTAAATTAAAATAAAAATCGTCCAGAAAATACCTCAAGATTTAATTGTACAAGAACTTGAACGAAAATAATATTCTTCTATGGATTCTTATTTTTGAAAAATAAAAATAAATAAAAAAATCGGCATTAAAATATATAAACTCTATAAATGATTACCTGAATCTCTTGGCAGTTAATTTATGTTCGATCAGGAAATAACACAAAACTAAGTAATTTAAAATCGATTTATTTTTCTGTGTAATGTGAATTAAAATAAAATCGTCTGAATAAATCCGCTAAGATTTAACTGGGGAAAAAAATAGTTCGTAAACAATGGCAATATTACCTTTGTGTCAATGTTTGTATTTAAAAACACAATATGAAAACAGCATTTAAATTTATGCATGTCTAAAATTACGATGTGTGCATTTGTGCAGGTAAAGTTTCCTGTTTATCCCCCTCCCTGAGCAACTTTTAACCGAACAAATTCATCCCACGAATCACACTTCCTGGTATATTTCTGCTTGGCACTTTGCCATGTGAAGGAAAAAATATTTTGATTTTTAATAGGGAACTTCGGAGGATGTAGTGTGTATTAAAAGTTAAACATGCAAGATTATGTTCCCAAAATAATATTCTTATTTTCCAAAAACGACCGAAGCATACAACTGCGCCACAGAAATGTGACCTCAATTCTGTTCAATAAAAGACGGAACACGGAATAAACAAAATGACAATACCTGGTTGAACCATAGTGTATTCCACACTATATTTCTATTTTATAATAGTTCCACATAGGTAGTCACTAAATGTATCTTTTAATCCTTTGTGTTCACGGAAGTACAGTAACAAATAACTATTCGAATTTTTTTTCACCACAATTCTTTTGCCACGTAAACTTCAACTTGAAAAAGATCACAAGATTTTTTGGCAATCCTTTTATGAGTTACGTTAAATTCCAAGGCACCATATTGATTAAACAACCGATTTCAGTCCATAAATTTTTAGGCGGCTTCAGTTACAAGTATGTAGATACTGTAATTCCAAGAGTAACATGAACGATGAGCCGCGTAATTTTCAGACTGAACTAGATTACGAGAGTCAGCTGGTCGCAAGAAACCAGAAGGCACCTTTGACCAATGAGAGAATCGCTTTAGGGTTGTTTTCGGAGACGAGCCAAAATGACGCCAACTGCTGGAAATGACGCCAAACGAAAACTTCACGTGAACAAGCAATCTTTCTCCGAAAACAAATCGATCGTTTGGTGCAAAAAAATAATAATAAAGAGAAAGGATTTTTCGGTTTCAGTTTCAATGCTTGTTTTTCGAAAATTCGCTCACAGGGGTTTTCGAAACACAAACAAGGTTAGCGGATCGCGTAAATGTTATTCACAAGCTGAACATCAAAAGATAACGTGTTATTTTGTGTTTGCGGTTGAGACTAGCTCTCTTTTTGTCGGGTGGACATATTCTAGATGTCTTTCGGTTATATGATTTAGTCACGACTAGTGTTCAGTCAAGACGAAACCACATCGTAGACAGGGTTCTTAGTTGTTTCGATTCACGACCCATGTCGGCTGTTAAAAAATTCTGGGAACCTCAACATGTACAAAAAAAATATTTCCATGGGAACATAAAGAGTGCAAATGAAGTATTCATTAACGACAAACAAAATTTAGTAGTTGGGAAGTTTTAATGAAATGTCTGGAAACAAGAATATGTTCTTAATAATATTTGCCTGATAACATCGAAAAGAAGAAATTGCTGTGAAATTTTATGCGAAAGCATTCTTCTGTGCTGTGTAAGATTCAGTGTCGAATCCAGGATTTGGATCGGGGGGGGGGGGGGGGGTGCGGTCATAAAAATTTTGTATCGTCGTGGCAATTGTTAAACCTCATGGATTACGTAAACCAAAACACTTTAACTTTACAGACTTTCCTCACCTGACGATAAGAATCATAAAGAACATTACAATACTTTTGTTAATTTAATAAAAATACAATGAAGTAACTAGCTAAAATATGTCTTTGACCGTGTCAACGCTACAAGTACAAGTGAAATGACTAGAAAAATAGGAAAATGTTCAAGGCTGTCAGGACAGAAAGTTGTTGCAGTTGAAACAGTTGTCACATTTTTATTATTATTTTCTAAAAAAAGAGAAATTAGGAACAAACAGTTGTAGTGATTTTAAATAAAATCAAGAATTTGGACTTATCTCAGGGGAGGGGGGGGGGCTGCATACCTATAGCCATCCCTGGATTCGCCACTGGTAAGATTCCAAACAATAATTTTAAGAAGTCCAGATGTACATGTCTGAGACAAAATAAACTTTTATTTCATTATATTTTACAAAACAAAATAAACGCATTTTTTTTTCTAACATTTCTCGAACAATACTCAACACTACTCGAATATCTTAATAATGTCATTCCAAGCTTAGTAAGCTGATATGAAACAAACAAATCCTCAAATGATTTGAAATTAAGTATCTCTTTTTCACAAAATATAAAACCAAAAATAAATCGTCAACAGAAACTTCTTACATCGTACAAAACTCGTTTGCAATGGCTTATTAGTTCATAGAAAGTAAAAAACTTAATAAATAAATGAAAATGTTCACGATGTGTCCCTATAATTTTAATCGACTTCCATTTAGAGTGAAACAATGACTTCAATTTTAAAAATCTATTTCATTTTAAGTAAAACTTAGTTACAATTAAGAATAAAATATTTTCAATTAAAATATAAAATTCGTAAATTGTTACATAGATAACGTTTTAATCGAAACTAGCTATTATGCCGGGCATTGCTCGGGATTAAAACACTTTGATGTCTAATATTTTTGATGCAAGAACTACTTTAGTATAGAAAATTATAATACCCAAATTATTTTATAAACTTTTTTTTAGTCTTCTAGAATTCTATTAATGTTTTATAACAACAATTTTTATGTATTCTTGTCCTTCACCAACAAACAAAATTGTTACAAAATGTGAATTTTATACACAATTAAATTTTTGAAAATTATTAAAATGAGGGCAACGAATTGAATGGAAATAAAACTTGTGTCACTGAAAAGCAAATATGGTGTAAAAATAGTTTCTGTGAGATATTTTCGAAAAATATCATGGAAAACGCCAAAATCTTGCTTAATTTCTAATTAATTGAATGTTTAATTAATTTTTGGGCTTTTAAAAGTTGACATGATCTTTCAGTGATATTTCTCTTCTTATATAATATATTTATAAAAATGAACAAAATATCAGAAAATAAAGGTAAATTAGTTCAAAGTCTAACCGTTACCTAGCAACGGAGTATCTATTAATTTGCTTTATTTCAAAATCGTCTGCATGTAATCAATTATTTATTCAATTATTAAAAATTGAAGAAAAAGTTTCTCAGATATAAAATTGGTATCATTCAAAAGGTAAAATTTTTAAGTTTAAGATGGTATAAAAATATTTTTTTACGTTTTTTTAAGTTACGGCGGAAAAGCGGTTTCGGTTAATTTCTAATTAACTGACTATTTAATTAACTTTTGCACTTTGAAAAGTTGACAGGTATCTTCCGCTTGTCTTAAATAATAAGTGCGCAAAATTTGGTTGATATCGGTCCAGTGTTTTAGGAGAAGATGTGGAATTTACACACATACATACATATCCACATGACTTTTATTTATATTAAGATTAAAGAAATCGTGAAATTGCTGGTATGTATTTTAGGAATATATATATATTTTTAATTTACTGTGTTAGTTTTGAAATTCTGAATTTGTGGAAGCATTAAAACTTAATCCATCGTGTTTAAATGAGGGGAGAAAATGAAAAATGCAAGTATAACTGGATATAGCAATGGGAAATAGTATCTGAAGAAAGGGTTTTCGGGATTAAATATATTGCGAATAAGTCAAACAAGAAGTAAATGTAGGCAGAAAAATACATAGTTAGCTAACCTAAAAGTAGAAAAATTTCGTTCAGAAATTGACCATTTCATTTTTGAATATGAAAATTTTAAAGGAATTCGAAAAACCACTGATACAAGTGTGATTAAATTAAACAACCATTAATAAAATGTGAGTGGTTATGATAAATCAACTTCCTCCAGGAAGTAAAATGCATAAACGGAAACGGGCAACAGGATTTTTTAACATTCATTAAGTTCTACCTATCAATTAAAATAAATTCATTCAAAAATTTTTAGAGTTGAAAAATCTGATGTACAATAATAACGCACTTCAATATTGCTTATAACTAGCTAAAACCAAGCCTGAATTCATTCAACGTATTTCAGGCCTTAACAAACACCAGATTATTTTAACTTTTCTAAAGAATAAAAAAAAAAAATAGCCGAGATTCGAACTTCTAGTCCGCAATATCGTAGCATGATCTGCAGATACAGTTAAGCCAGACTTAAGCAGCATTCTGCGAACGATTTTTTACATTACGCAGTTTACAGAGAGAATGATAGCCAAAATGCATTATCAAGTAAAAAAAGCTTTTCTGTGTGTGTTTATAGTTAAAATTTTTAAAATTCTTTGTTCAGTAATGTCTATTTGATTTTCAAGCTATATATTTCTTCGAGCTTTATATTATTTTAAAAAATTTACTCTTAATTATACCAACGATAACTTGAATACAAAAAAAAAAATTATTTACTATCATCATATTTACCATCGTATAACAATGAAAAGTATTGATGTAAAATATACTTAAAATAATTTTTAAAATTAGATTTAAAAAAATTATACGAAAATAAAATTGGTATTATTGAAAGAATAATTTTTTGAATTTTAAAGTGGTGTAAAATTGTTTTTTCTGCGATAATATGCACCGAATTTATAGAAAAAAAAACATTAACATTTCGATTATTAATTAAAAATTTAATTAAAATTTTGAACATTCCTTTCTAAGTGAGCACCTTCTATCCAAAAAATAACTGTCTGTCAAATTTGATAGTTATAGCTTAAACGGTCTTTTCTTGCTGAGCATTTTGAACGATTTTTTGCATCATGCAATTTACATATAGTATCCAGCCTATAAAACATTATCATGCTAAAATATAATTTAATTAAAAGGACTCATCAAACTCAGCTGAGGATGTGCGCAATACTTCATATCGAGCGAAAGTAATAATGAAACACCGTTACACCAAACAGGGTGTCCACACTTATCGTGGTCCAATAGCTAATTTCTAAACCGTTAGAGATACAAATATAGTTTCAATAGAAAAATGCTTTAAATGAAGGGAAGATTATAATTTATTTTTTATGAATCAATAAATATATTTCTGAAAAAGTTACGAATTCTAACTTTTTATACGGTCCTCCGGTCCTATCAATCATATTTAGTAAAATATTTTTGACACTCTAACATTTTAAACAAAAAAAGTCCCATTCTTCTGCGATTGAAACTGACCGAGTTATGGAACATTGAATATCGCTGACTTAGACCACTTTACACCATTTCACTAGCCTTCTTGAAGACGATCCACCAATCAATGTGCAGCACTTGCTCGACGAAGCCGCTGATTGGTTAAAAATCATGAAATTCAAAGCTCCATAACTCGTTCAGTTTTAATCATAGAAGAGTGGGACTTTTTTTGTTTAAAATGTTAGAGTGCCAAAAATATTTTACTAAATATGATTGATAGAACCGGAGGACCGTATAGAAACTTAGAATTCGTAAATTTTTCAGAAATATATTCAATGAGTCAAAAAAGATAAAATATAATTCTTCCCTTTATTTAAAGCATTTTTCCAATTGGAACTATATATATGTCTCTAACGGTTTAGAAATTAGCTACTGGACCACGAAAAGTGTGACACCCTGTATATTAAGAACTTTCAAGTAGTTTAACTGATAAATTTAGACGATTGGTGCAATCAATGTTCAGAAAAAGTACCAGTTGCCTTTGCACCACTCTGGCAAAACAGTAAGCAGAAATGCTGGTTTCCAGAACAGGTTTTACCATTAGGTGACACTAGATGATCACTGAGGAAAGCCGCAACAATGGGGTACTTGTCATCAAACGAAACTGCCACTTGTTAATCCGACTTTCACTCCTCTTAATAAAAACGGGGAGAGACGCCGAATTTGGAAAGGCTCCTAGATTGGACGGGTATCATCAATTCTATCAAATATTTGAGCCGTAAAATAGGCAAACTATGTTTTAATGATGTAAATGTGGTGATGTGGAGTATGACTCATTTTTAAGAGAAAGCGCTACGAGGTGACAGTTGGAGAACAAGTGTTTAGCTTTAAATATCACCAATTAATTATTTTAACAAAAGAGGAAAAGCTGTTACGCTGTTTTGAAGTATTAAAATGTTAATGTATCCTCAGATAGGAAATTTGTTTGGCTACAATTTACTGTAATAATTTTATTAAAATAGTTTAAAGATAAGGTTAGGAGCTTTTTTTTTTGTCTAAAAGTTACTTAGATTCGACCACCAGTTGCTAAATTGGACTGTTTAAATCAGTGGGGCCATTATCTCTCGAACTAAAGGAATAGCCCAGAAAGCAGTAATCACCACTAATAGTCCTCATAAATTGGAATGGAACAAGCCAAAGCAAAAAAAAAATTAATAAATAAATAAAAGGGCACTAAAGCCATTAAATATTGGATAAAAAAGAACGCAGTTTGTTGTTTACGCAGTTTACGCAGTTTTGTGTCATATATGAGGAAATAAATGAAGAAGAAGTGATGTAGTGCGCAAAATGTCATAATTGAGTTCCTGCTTGTGTGCTGCTGTGTATTTCAGAAACAAAATATATTTTCGTTATAATTGTGCTTAAAGAAATTGGTAATCCAATTAGGGGAACCAGTGGTCCAACTTAGGAAACTAGCTTCTTTAATTGGATCAATGAAACAATTCTTCTAAACTTTTTTTTTTTTACTTTAAAGTTTATTTCTTAAAAAATTAATTACATTGTTCCAAATATAAAGAAATTACAAAAAAATTCTACTACTTGATTTTCATTAAAATTACTTCTCTATCACTGTATATTAAAAAATGTCCAGGTAGTCAAAATTCGGCGTCTTTCTCTATTTAACTATGACCGTGAATAAATTATTAAGTATGTCAATGAATTGTTGATATTCAAAATCCAAATTAATAAATATAACTGAAATATTTTTGAGAAATTTATATGTGTCGTTAATTTTAAAAAATAATAAGTTTTTATATAATTTTTTTTTATATTTGGCTATGTAAGTACGTATTAGTAAGGGGGCTCGTGAATTTTTCTTTGCCTAGGGGCTCCAGGTACCCTTGCACAGGTCCTGATGGTGCCTATTAAATTTATGAATATTTAAAATTACACATATTAACTGTTTACTACACAATTGAAAAACACGAATTCACTGGAAAGATTTTTAAAAAAAATCTTAAAGCAATCTCACAGACACAAAGAACTTTCGACGAAAAGGAAAAAAAGTCATTGAAAGGTTCATTAAGAAAGTATGCTTAATTGTAACAATGAAATTCCTATAAAGAATGCAAGATATTCCAAAGTTCTTGTTACATCAAGTAATGTAAGAAAGCTACATATACATACTTTATTGTGATGTAGAAGTGTAACGAAGAAGTCCCTTTAAGTTTATGGTGCAAAAGAACAGTGTTCAAATACTTTCCCCCTCTTCTTCTATGGATTAAAAATAATTAACTGATTGACATCAAATGACTTGTTTTATAATATTAGAAATGCAAATACGAACCACTGCGTAGTGTAAGTTTAACAAAATTTTCCATAAAAGTGTTAAAGCGTCTTGGTAATAAAAAAATGAAATAAGTTTATATAGAAGAAAAATTACATAAACTTGAGCAGTTGCTTGAAAACATCTTCCTAGCTACTTTTAAAACTGGAAGGAATAATAATTATTGGTTTAAATATATATCATTCGAAAAAGTGGAATTCATTGAAAAATAGAAATGAATGCATAGTTGTACAAAAAGAAAGAAAATGATATCACTGAATGCTTAATTTTAAGGTGTAAGTTCAAAATGATTGCAAACAATAATATACTCTTCCAGAAATTTTAGAACATTACACATTGAATAATTACTTACGATTAATATTTAACTATGTCAACTCTTTCGAGTCTGGCAGCAATGCTGAAAAGCAAACGAAAAATGTTACTTTTCTAATTATCATTAGAGCAAAAATGGATCTTTCTTCTACGCATAAAAGACAGTTTTAAAACTGTAATAAAATTCAGAAGGTAATAATAGAGATGAAAATAAATAATTTCACAATATATTCATGACAAGAATATTACAAAAACATGTATAATGACATTGAATTTCATTAAAAAGTTAGTAAAATTTAAGATACAGTCGGACCTCTGTTTAATGAAGTCGCTAATTCCCGAAAAAAAATTCGTTATATGGAAAATTCGTTAAATAGATATTCACCTTTTAAAATACTTTTAAACTATACAAAACAGATTTTAAATTCTTAAACACTAAATATTATTTTTAAAAAGTAATTAATCACTCCTTTATTTTGTAAATTAATATATATTTGTTTTATATATCTTACCCATCAAAAAGAAATCTGCAAGGAACACAAGAATAAAACAAAACATTGTCCGGGAATGCACTGTATTTTCAATTTTTAAAAATAGTTTTATATTAAAATTAATGAATTTTAATGACATTATCGCATTTATTATAACAAGTAATTTTAAGCATACATTACCACACGCGTCTTTAAATTTAATTACTGATAAAGTCTGTTAATTTTGTCTGAGTTTTTTGTTTGAAAAATTGTTTTCTCTCATAATACGTCTCGCCTCTTTGCAATGCACCAAAAACACCTTCAGGCGTATTTTCTTCAAACTGTAATCCGCGTCGGATTGTTTCAAATGATTTTAGCATTTCATCATACGAAGGCTTGTTGATTTCTGCATCATGATCATTTCCATCTTTATCATCTTCGACTTCATCAAAATTCATTGCCGTATTGTTTTTATTTCTCACATTGTCCAAAATATCCAATTCAGTTAGTGTTTCCGAGCTTTCAGCTTCAGAATCAAGTGAAAGAAAATCATCAATCAGCACATCATCGTTAATTTCTTCTTTTCCCCCTTAGCTGTATACGCATTTTTTTTTAAATCCCTCTAAGGGAATATCGTCTTCGTTCTCCGAATTCTCATTGCTGTCAAAGAATCCAGCTTTGTCAAAACTGTTGCGAATAGTACGATCTGTGACATCACAGTTCCGCTCCATGCTTTGGAAATTTATAATATGCTTTCCCGTAAGTTGATCTTTGGCATGGATTAATTGTTCTCAAGCGCAGTGATAACTTTTCGCACTATTCTCTTGCGATAGTGTATTTTGAAATTTTTTATCACTCCTTGATCCATTGGCTGCAGTTTTGATGTAGCGTTTGGTGGCAAGTAAAAAACTGTATCATTTTTCAGTTTTTGGTTGATTTCCTTCGGTTGGGCGGAACATTTGTCAAAAACGAGAGCAATTTTGCGACACTCTGCAATCATACGTTTGTCCAACTTTCGAACCATTTTTTCACAAATTTCTGACGTCATCCAAGATTTTTGTTAAAGTCATAATCAGCCTCCAAAGATTTTGCACCTTTGAAACGTCTTGGATTTTTGCTTCTTCCGACAATTAATGGTTTCAATTTCTGATGTCCAGTCATATTTGCACCTAACATCACAGTTAATCTTGCTTTGCTTTGTTTCCCTCCAAAGCATTTTTCCTTTTTAAATGTTAATGTCTTTTGAGGCAAACTTTGGGAAAATAAAGCAGTCTGATCCATATAAAAGATGTTTTCTGGCTTATAGTCTTTTAAAATTCTACTCAGTGTCTCCGTTATCCAATTTTCACTATCATTGTCATCGACGTCTTTACTTTCACCAGATATTACTTTTGCCATAATTCTGTGTCTTCTCTTAAAATTTTCAAGTCATCCATTGCTTCCGCGAAATTCGTCTTATCCCAATGTCTTCGCAAATTGAAGAAGTTTCTAAATTATGAAAGGCCCAGAGATCGAAACATTTTGATCTCGCATTATGTGTGTCCACTCCAAGACTTCCTCATCCACATCTTCATAGACACATGTTTTTAAACTTTTTGAACAAGTATTCGATGAATCATAATTTTGTATCTTATCACGATTTTTTATTATGGTTGATAAGCTGTTTGTGGGGAATACCAAATTTTAAAGCAATATTCTTTTTCTTCACCCCTTTATCCACGTCATGAAGAATTAAATTTTTTTCTTTGATGCTCAAGCACTTTCACTTTGACATTTCCCAGCTACAAGAACCGAAATTGCCAGCACGACACTGATTAACAATCTAGAAAACGGGAGACTAGTTCAAGGACACGGGACAGCTCCATTGAGGGTGGAAGGGGGATATTATAAGTTTTTCTAGTGAAGTGGACAGTGTGTGTCGGGGGGATAAAGTTTGCACTTCCTGGATGAAATGCAAAGAATGACATTCGATTTTACTGCTCTCGGTGAGTTAGGCGACTGGTAAAATCAGTTCAAGGTCATTGATCACCATAAAATGTGTTAAAAGAAAGAATAAGTTTGAAATGTTCAGAAATATTATTAGAAATAGGGAGAAAAAACAATATTGGATCACAAGAAAAAGTTCATTAAATAGGGAATGTACTTCGCTATTTGGAGGTTATTTTACGACGAAAATAACAAAATGTTCTTGGTTCCAAGGAAAAGTTCGTAAAATGAGAAATTCGCAAAATAGAGGTTCGTTAAATAGAGGTCCGACTGTATAAGAATTTTTTTAACAAGGAGGATTTTTTTTTTTTAACCAGGAGAGCAAACTACATTAGAGTTATTTTCAGAAAAAGGTTTTCTATAATTTCTTCAGCTGTAGGAAATCTTTCTTCCTTACTCATTATAACTTTTTAATTTTTAAATGATCCATCCTAAAACGGCAATTTTTAATGGTATTTGTACGCAACATATGTACTAATAATAAGAAATCACTCATCACAGTACTGTAGCAACTTTAAATGGTGCGTAATAAACACAAAAGGACATACACACAAAAAAAATACCCAGCCTTTATCACTAAGAAGTATTATATTGAAAGAATACCATAGTAAGAACACTTATGTCACGAGTCTTGACAGATACGGATGATTATTTTAAGAAATTATTTGTATATGATTTCTATGAAAATTTGATTTCAAACAGTATGTATTTTTTCATGATCCAAGAAATGAAACTAAAAAGGCAAGTTTCATGTTTTTAATAATCCTTCCGGTAAAAAAAATTACTTTGATAATCATATAACGTATTTTCTACCATTTAATTGCAACCTGGAATTTATTATTTTATAAAATAAATAAATCTGCGAATTAAGCCTTTTAATTGATTAGTGTGGGTTTTGAAATCAAAGCATTTTCATCCTTTTTCGGGTGGTAGCGAGGGAACTTTATGAAATAAAATTAAATTTTTGAGAAAAACTTTTAAAGTAAAGAAAAATTTTGTATGAGTCATAACTCGAAAAATAAATTTTGGCTCTAAAAGTCCTACTAAAGTATCCAAGCAGAAGAAAAAATGAATGAAAAATTTTAAAAATTGTTAACAAACACATTCATTAAATATTTTCTTCCAAGAATGAGCAGATAAAATGTTTTTTTTTTTCTGATTTAGCAAAAAGCAGAATTAAAAAAACTATGAACAAGTATTTTTCTTATCTAATTTGGATCGTCTCGTTATTTTGATGATGTATATTCAGCTAACAGCATGTTATAATACTCGAATAAAGTAAATATTCAAAAGTTTTCCTTTACTCAGTACTGTTTGACCAACATACTGAGCTTAAAAATTAATACGCTATCAGAAAATGGTATTTTCCGATAAGGAAAGATAAGCAAACAAATCGTTGCTGTTACTAAAAAGTATTTTAATGTTTTTTTGAAAAATTTAACATATGGAACAATAAAGTAGACCACTTTTGAAGTTTTTAACGATCTTATCAAATTGAAGTGGAGGTAATAAAAGATCTAGAGCAATTTTTATTTGAAGCCGAAATTCAGTGAAATTGAGGTGCTTGAATTTTACAGATATATTCCTGTAAGGTTAGGAAATAACAGTTGTATGCGCAAATGAAATTATTTCTATACTTGGATGTATTTATTGGCATGAGCATTATTTACACTTATCGAAGGAAATAGGTATACTTTAAGATCCAGAATTACTCATAGTCAGCTTAGATCAGTTTTGAAAGTAATCACTGCGGACAAAGTTTTCACTGTAGTACAACAGATAGTAATACAGAAAAAATCCGATGTATGAACAATAAAATATGAATTTTTAAGGTTCTACATAATTTTCTTCGCACTGTATTTTTCAAAAAAAAAATAATAATTAAATTTCAGTCAATTCTTTTCCCCCTAAATTCACTCACCTTGTTTAACTGGCTAAGTTAGCCTCTGAAATAAGCATGCTTGAACCAAAGTACAATAATACAGTAAGTCAAAAAATAGTAATGTTCTTAAAGTATCTAACTTTTCAACAATATATTTCCTTTCACTTAAATAAATTTAAAATATTTGCAAACATTGCACAATGGAAATTCTGAAACAAAACGAAATAAAAGCAAAAAATGAATGAATATTACAATGATTGCAAAGAAACTGGAAAGATGATTTTGTACTTTTTCTTTACTACCTCGGTGCAAGATTTCCTTAACCCATCATAATGCAATCTATCATTTTACATCGACTAAGAAATCTATTGTTTCACTACTTCCCACAATCCGTGATTTAAAATACTTCGGAACACAGATTTTTCACTACGAACAATCGAAAAGAAACTCTAGCAAACGATAAATAAAGCAAAACAGAATATCTCATTTTTTACGCAATAAGAATAATAAAATTTTTTTCAACATTATACGTGTTTCGAGTACCTCTGTGTTTTCATTTTCATTCTGTTACAATATGAAAAAAAGAGAGAAACGCACAAAGGAGGAAAAGTGTAGAGGATGATTTTTAAATGAATTGCCGGTTCGAAGCCATGGCGACAAAATAAAATTTTGAAGCAATTATTAACTTAAATAAAAGTGAATGCGTTTGGTGTCTGTCAGTCTGTTGGCGCTCTGCAATACACGCCATTAGATCTAGAACTACCAAATTTGGCACAAACATCCCTTGGAGGATGGGAATGTGCATCTATGAACGATTTTTTGAAATTTTACTTAAAAATTAAACAAATTTTCGACGTTTTTCGTCGAATACTGCAGGAAATACTATCACATAAAAATGATTTTTTAATCATCTTAAAATTCAAAATTATCATTTCATTGATACCAATTTAATTGTCGTATATTTTTTCCTTAATATTGATAGATTTTTAAAAATATTTTTACGCATAATTTGCAATAAAACTTTTCATTATTAAAATGAAATTCAAACCGATTTCATTGTTTTTACAAATAATTAATTGCGTATTTTTCTTCCAATGATGAAAACTAGGGATTGAAGATTTTATTTATTTTTTTTTCACTAGCCGCCTTTGGCGACCAGCTGCTTCGCTGAGAATACTGGTTATCTAATCTCAATCACATATCTTATGCATAGCTTCATTTTCAAAGTTTCCTCAGCAAAATACTTCTAATTGTGATAGACATGCGATCCATACCGATTTTGTAGCCTTACTCTTGTTCTGTGTATTGTGTCCATGTTCCTCTGAAACGGAATCAATTTAAGTGACATTACTGACGCATGAAAAGAATAACTACGTATATTTTCTGGCATGTAACTAACTGCCCGTGGTCTTATGATGTGTTGCAACTTCATGTTCTTTTTCCTCTGCAAGATGCTCAATGGATACAAAAACTAAACTGTCAAGACGCATTTCATGGCAGTGGCGTACCTATGAGGGGGCAGTACGCCCTGGGCGGCAAAATCAGACATGCAAGAAAACAATTTTATAACTAAGAAAGCATCGGCACTAGTTCAATCATTGTGTACACACAAAAAATATCTATTGTAATTAATTCATTTCAACTTTTCTCGGTCAATTCAACTTTTTTCGGTAAATTGCCGGTATGTGAAAGACAGCCAAATGGCTCTAAACACAGGGACGCAGGTGGTGTAATGCAATAGAAAGTCTGGTGTTGGAAGTACGATTTCGTAACCTATCTGCAGAGATCGAGGGCGTCAAACAACGAATTGAGTTAGTAAATCAATTTTTTTACCCTGGTTTTTTTTATTTTTGAGGTTTATGCAACTTGTACAAGAAAGGCGGCATAATGAAAATTCGCCCAGGGTGGCAAAAGTTGCAGCTACGCCACTGTTTCAAGGGCATCACGTGAAATAGACCCCTTTACGATTATGCGATGTTACCGATAAATTCCGATTTAATGTGAAAGCGAAAGTAATGAAAAGTCAACTAATCCAATTATATGCCAGGAGCTCACAAAAATATAAGAAAAGTAAGTAGAACTTTTCAGCACAGAATTGTGTACTACCAAATATTTTTCATAATTTACATAATATCTTAGAGAGATTGTGTTCAGATTCAATTAATAATTCGGTGCACTAAAGCAATAAAGGAAAATTTCAAATGCTGCCTTAATTGCTTTAGAACCAATTTGTTGTTTTAATTTTGAAGTAAAAAATTTGCTTACTACTAACAGAAAAACGTTTAAAATGCAATTTTCAATTCTTCAAAATACAGCTTTAATTCTGATTCATACTTTTGTTTCTGAATGTTAAAATTCAATCTCACACATAGTAAATAGAAATGAGAACTTGAAATAATTTGATTAAAATTTTATTGCATATCTGCCCCTTAACCCTTCTAACCCTAATTACACGCGCCCTTTGAAACACTATACCGCAAGCAGATTTTTCCTTCGTAAGAGCAATCACTGCAGTTGCAATTTCAATTACAGACTCGTGGAGAAAACATTAGAATAAGAATGCATTCAAGATACATTCGGTTACAATCTTCCCATAGTATGATATCAAAAGTTGCGCTAAAAAGAAAAGCTAAGTTAAAACTAGAAAAGAATCCAGTTTAACAATGTTATCAGATCCCTTCTACGAAGGAAACCTATTTTTAAACACCCGCATGCTTAATACAGCGCCGGACTTTGACTCCAAGGACGAATGATTCGTCAACTTCTCCCTCTGACCAGAATCGAAGACAATTTTATGCACGTATACTACGAATGAAGGAGGTAAAATAAGACAATTTAGACTTTCGAAGCAATAACTGAAAACATTAAATGCAAAACTCTGAAAAAAAATAAATTTGGTAATAGCAATAAGAATGCAATGGTTTCATTGAAAATAAAATTAAGCAAAATACTAGAATTTTACAATAAAATTATAAGAAAACTAAAAATTAGCAGAAATTTCATTTATTTCTCATTACTTGTACGGGCAAACACATTGTTCTAATAATTATTATTTTTCAGAAACAAAATTGAAATGTTTTTCTAAATTATATATTTCTCAATTTCATCACACAGGCGATTATTTTCTACAAATAAAATAATATCAAATTTCGTAACTTACAAAAACTAAATCAAATTTTGAGCAAAAATTAAAAATAATTATTTTAACATTCAGACGATAATCTTCAGAACGAAGTAAAAATATATTTGGTAGTATGATGGAATTATCTTTACAAAGCAAATTTATTTAGATATAATTATTATCAGGGGTTTTTTTTTGTATTTTATAGTATAAAGTTATAAAATTGAAAAAAAAATTAAAAATAGAACGCCAAAAAAATTTTAGCGCGATTAAAGTCATTTTATCACGACGTCATAAAGCGCCATCGTGAGCTCCAATTTACACGCATATAATTATTTAGAATGTTTAGAAATTTTGTTAGCATGCATGCCTAACGATTTCATTTAATAGAAATTAAACTGGCTAAAAAATTCAGTCGAAAACAAGATCAGTCAAAGCAGAAAGCGAAAATTAAATGTTCTCATTCTAGGCTAATGGCAACGGCAAATAATTTTTGTCTTCGAAGAACTCCATCAATCCCATTCCCAAAACAATATCATGTTTGCTAATAAAATAAAAAAAATATCAACTCTCCATAATTTCTTAACTTGTTAGCAAACTTTCTAGAAAAAACGTATTAAATTTCGCAAGAGGAAAAATCCATCATAATGAAATGCCCAGACAGAAACACCGCAGAGATAATTTTTAAAAAAATAAAAGAAAAGTGAGACAAAAATAGAATGAGGCTAACTTGGGAATGAAGGCAAAATACAAGTTCGATAGTTGGGATGAGTTTTCAAGGTCACTGGTTGGTTTTTCCTCATATCTCAGTGAACTTCCTCTCGGGTTTGATCTTATAAAGTCGTTTTCGAAGGGAAACTTCTGCAGCGAGAGTTGCGAGTCACAAATATCTGGGTTGAAAATAAAAGTGAAACCTTAAATTAAGATGGACATGGTGTACCATATCACTTTGATGCAGTTAACGCGGCGTCTTATCCATTGGGCTAATTGAGCTGTAAACCAGTGCGGCGTTGATCCAAAGGCGCCTAAAATTTTTAGTATTAATTTCAATTTGAAACAAAAAATGTTTTAATTATGATTTTTAATATGTTAAAAAATGATTTGGGCTTGTAATTAGAATTTTACATAAGCACGTTCATCATTTCAAAAAATATTTCATACAGAGACAAAAAGTAAGATAATCCTAAACTATGCGTTTAATAGAAGTTACCTATTTTATCATTGATAAAGCCTGCCGATATGTACGAATATCATAATAATGCAGCAGATTTAGTTCTTTAACCATTTAAAGTTCACGACTTTTGTCGTTTTGAAAATTACTCAATTTCTTTCAAAAATGAGTATTAGACATGTAGCTGATCATAAATATGTAAAGGAAAAAATTTTTGAATTTTTTAATTTTCAAGAAATTTGTGGTTTCATAGTGAAAGCAATGGACGACAAAGGGCTATTTTTACTCCGAATAAATTACCATCGAAATGCAATTTAAGTTAAGTATTTAATTTATAAGTGTACGTGAGTATTTAGGATATTCAATATTACTTTCGAAGATTCAATTTTTAAAAAATATCAATTTATGCAAGAACCGTCATCATTTTGTTCGTCTTGGAGATCAAACGCAATTTAACTTTTGCAATGCCAATATCTTTGCGAATACTGACGGTATGGAGCTGAAATCTTTATATAAGTTGGCCTATATATCTGGCTCTGAAGTTATGAAAGCAAAATTACGCTGAGTTTCGCCCAAGCGCAGTAAAAAAAAAATGCTCAATGTGTGGTTTCAATGCGAAGGCAATGAACGCGAAAGGGTCAATCACACTATAGAGCAGGGGTTCCCAAACTTTTTTTCCCTCGCGTACCCTTTGATTATTCTTTTTGTTCTCTCGTACCCCCTAGTATAATATCCAACTCCCCCCTCCAACCATCCGTCTATGCAAAGAAGTTTTTATCAATAATGTTAAGGTTAGCTTAAAAGTGAAATGACTCGAATTAATAACATTTGCAAAACTTATTTTTGATTTTACATTTTATTCCACTTTTACAATTATGTTGATTCAACGACAAAGCAAATGAAACTAGTATTGTAATTATTTCGTTTTAACTTATAAGGATAGCTAAAAATTACAATCCGTAATAAACAACTTTTCAAGTGGTATAGTTAATAATAGCAAGTATTCATATGGAGAAATAGAATTCTGTAAATTTTTTAATCCCTTATTGTTTTCTTGTTTCCGCCATTAATAACTTTGATTTTGACTATCCCCAATTGGTCCTTCGCGTATCCCCAGGGGTCCGCGTACCACAGGTTGGGAACCTTTGCGATAGACTCAACTAAACTTAGGGGGATAACGGCCTTTGTTGCTTGAAATCCCATAACTCTTTAATTCAAGAACTAAACTTAACATACGATAGAGCACTATATTATAGAATATTAAATGTTGTATTACAATTTGTAAAGCGTAGTGTGAATATTTTAAATACAAGAATAGTTTATATTGTTAGTGTATATAATTAAAATTCTTATTCTTCGTCGTGCCATAGGTGTTCCAATTTCTAATTAGTTCTCATGGAACGTCAAATCACTCCAGCACAGGGCGCTCAATTTTTTAAAGACGGCCTTGGTAGTTAGTTAATTATCTGCTAGAGATATTCTTTTAACTTCAGATCAATAAAACTTTTTAAAAAAATCTCGACATATATTCTGATGGAGTAAAAAGGATGAATGGAAAATTTGTTAGGTTCTCATTGAATAAGCGGAACACCGCAAAACTGACTCCGTTGCCTGTCGCCCAAATTCATTTGCCATTTGAAGAAAACTTTTAAATCACACTATTAAAATAGAAAGAGTAAGCATGAAAATAACAAGCACGTCGAAGTGCTTAAAGCACTCGTATCAGATTTTGAACACAATGTATCGAAACTATCAGCTCTCTACAGGAAACCACAGGGGATTATCTTTAAATAGCTTTATCGCTCAGTGCTTTGATATTTTATCGAAGCAGGCAATAATATTTCCTTCACCCTACGCAACTGACACAACAGTCGACACGGGAGGCAAATCTTACGTTATGGATTAGAATTATTTAACAATGGCTCATAATAACTGACTTACCTTTTGTGTTACCAATTGATTTTGCTGACCGCGTTATCCTCTGAATTAAATATGCTTGGAATAACATTTAATAACCAGGGAGAGTGCTCTCTCCCCGCTCTCTTCTATACTTAAACAATATGGCACGTTTTAGTGTTTAGCTTCGTAGTATAGTGAAAAGTATCGAATATTCATTCTCGACTGCTTTTCGTTGAACATAATGGTCCAAACTTCGATACATATCTCTAGGTGTCAACATTACATACAGAATTTCATTTACTTTGCTTGTTTTCGTGTTCACACTCACGCGGACAGACAAACAAACAGACAATCAATCCGTTGACGGATATAGTCCAAAATTAGACACAGATCTACACTTTTGGCGTAAAGATCGGATATTAACATTCCACTATCCATGGGTGGCGCCAGTGGGAGAAGCTGTGCCTGACGGATTTAGTCCAAAATTAGACACAGATCTACACTTTTGGCGTAAAGATCGGATATTAACATTCTACTATCCATGGGGGCGCCAGTGGGGGAAGTTGTGCCCGCCGTCGAGGCAAATTTTCGTACCCCGTTCAGGCAATAGGCTATTCAACTAGTAGATATTAAAGATCTGGCCAAAATTTGAGATGGTCACCATAACGTCCCTCCCCTTATACAGCAGATGGTGCCCCCTGCAGGACAGACCCTGCCCCCCCCGTCGGGTGGACTCTAACGCCACTCCTACTACTATCTAGCTTGTTGCGTTTTAGAGCTGTTGTCGGTCTATCCACGAATAGAGAGACCATCAAACAGTCAACTCGTTGACGGATTTAGTCCAAAATTCAAAACTGGTGTGCAATTCTAAACAGATAGCTTTAAGCTCTCCCATTCCTCTCCATTAATGGTACAATTTATCAGAAGAAAAAGAAACTGTTGTGCAATGCTAGTTCAGCAACAATCTTGCTGTTGCTTTTTCCAGAATTCGAATGCTTTCAAAACAATCCCACCCATTTAAATCTTTTTTAAAGTGATTTTTAAATATTTATTTTCCTTTTTCTCATAGATATTTAAAAAGAAGAAAAAAAGAACCACCCCAGGCCTCCCCATTCCCACTCACATCCATCCCAAACTGATCAGGAGCGATCTACGCTCTAGGAACGGGGATGCGACTTGGCGTAGTAGTAGCAATATAGCCATGCGCCAAATTATATCTATCTAGCTGGTAGCATTTCTGAAGTATCGTGTCTGCACGCACATTAACAAGCAGACAGACTTGCCTTGAATAATTTCGTCCCAAATTCGACACAGAGCTACAATTTTTGTGTCAAAACCGTTAACAAAATTTCATGCGTTTAGCTCATTCTCTTATTGTGTTATCGTATTTTCATAGACAGACAAATATTGTTTTAATAATTTTTTTTTCGGACTCGGGGACGTCTAAAACGTAGAACTTCATCAAAATCTAGTGGTCGAACATTTTGACCAATATGATACTTTCTCTTTGAAGAAATGTTTTAAAATATCTAAATTTTCAACAATAGGTTTAATTTATTACCTTTAGGTGAATTAAATATCTGCATATATTAAATAATGGAAATTCAGAATAAAAATGAATAAATGCTACAATGACTGCCAAAAATGATCTTGTGGAGGGACGAGACTCATTTTTATATGGAATGCCTCTGTTGAAAATTAATTCAATTTCAGGAACCATTTTTTATTAGATGGCTAAGTTCCACGACACAGTACATTAAAAGTTACAAGACGCAAGACAGAGAACAACAACACAAGACAAGTACACAGAAGAAGAAGAGAGAAGGGCATCATGGGAAAAACCCGGATGGCTCTAGTAGCGCCACCTACCATAAAAAGGAGAAGGCAGTGAATTGTAACCGCTACAATCTTATATTTTTTTCCTCTAATATCTCAGAGCCACAGTTTCTTAACCTGCCATAACCCAAGCGATCAACTACATCCACTGAAAAATCTACTGTTTGTAAAGAATATTATTTCCCAAATTATACACTCCCTCGATTTAAAATATTTCGGAAAAGAGTTTTTCACTATCAGCATTAAATATAATTATTGATATTTTTCAGAACATTCAGTGCTGTGAATGAAATATAAATATAAAATCTGGTAATTCTGCCCTTTTTTTTATAGTGTTATCTTTCACGGAATAAACAATAAATAACTGATTAGAAATGAATTTAACAAAAACAATTTAGAAAAGGTTACAAAATACTGATTCTGAATAAATAGAAACTACATTCCAAAATTTTTAAACTGTTTACCCGATAGTGTGTTTTTAACCCCATCTGCAGGTTTGTGAATAAATATTTTTATGAACTTTTGAAACAAAATCTTTTTGTCTTATATCACTTTCAGGCCAAAAGTACCATATTCCTTCATCCCATTAAAAAAACTATTTCTAAAAAATGCGATAGAAGGGAGGAATCTTCAAGGTCATCGTGCGACTTATCCATGTAACTCAGTGAACTTCCTTTCAGGTTTGATCTTATAAACTCGGAATGAATGCATTGGTTTTTGATGCAGAAGGTCGAATGTCACTTACATATAAACAAAAACTATAAAATGTCACAATTCAATATTTTTTAAAATTCTTATAACTTTGATTTAAAAAAAAAAATACAGTTTAACGAACGAAATGCAATGTTGCCTGAAAGATTTTAGCAAAAGGGATTTTAAAAAAATTAAAGGTTTTTTTAATGTACGATTAATGCATTTCTCCATTGCATTACAAAATAATATACCACAGAATATAAATAACATAATATAAAATAGGGATTTTTTGTAACCCTATTGATATTAGCTGATTTAGTTACAGTTTTGATATTTTACAACAAATTACTGTACAAAAATTGATACAAAAAACAAATTACATTTAGAACAAATTAATTAATTTTCTTGAATATTAGAACATAAATTCCCACATATACTGTCCTACCGCCACGAGAAATACCCCAACACCAAACATGCCTGTGGCGGTCGTTATGGAAACGGGATATTCCACTGTATTTCGGGGGTGAAGGAAATGGCTTAATTTCATTTGGCGTAGTTAGAACCGGAAGAAGTCTTATTTCTCTTCGTACTTCGTTCAAAAACGAATTCCTCGCCTAACGGAAGTGCGCCTAGTTTACCAAATGTTGCGGTTGATTTTGTATCGGTATCCCTCCTTTCTTCGACTCGTCTATTTGAGGCAACCCTGCTCAGGGTTTTTCTCCTGGAGGTAGGACAGTACGTCAGAAGGCAAAATTGAAACTTCAGTCAAATTAGTTTCAGTTTGTATTCTAATACAAACTGAGGTATCGATTTGGCATATAAACAAGATTTATTTGCCCATTCTATCTGAGATCAAAATATTTCAATGATATCTTTTCTGACAATTGTACGCATTATCTTTTTTTTTTTTGAAATCCCAGCGCATGCATCAAAGGTTTTCCTTCTATCAAGCTTTAAAAAATTCCAATCCCCCCCCCTTTCTGATGCAAACAGTTATTGTTTTTTCATTCTGGACGGCATAAGTTAAACTCACATGAGTTTAAACCAAAGATAAGCCAAATTGAGATACAGAAGTATTATCTCTCAGAATGATTATGAAAGAATAACGTAAAATTTTAGGTTCCCAAATCTTTCTTCATTCCAAAAATGGGCATTAAACGCGTTTAATTGATCCTTCAGTCGAATTAGTTTCAGTTTGACTTTTTGGATAACGAATTCAAACTTAAGTAACTGCGCATGCGGACTTCACAAGAGGGACAGGGCTTAAAAAAATGTAACTCCTAGTTATATAAAAAAAAATATGTGGCATTTGTATATAAAGTATATACTTTTAATACGCGTAAACTTATTTTTCTTGCAAAGTAAAATATCTAATTTGAAAAAAATATTTAAAAAATTTAATTTAAACCATTTAATTTGTTTATTTATACATCTGTATACTAGTTTTTGATATTAACTAAATTATTGCAGACTAATTATAAATTTGCTTTTATCATGTGATTTAATAACATCATTGCAAACGATTAATAAATAAGTTCATTAAGCTATGAATGGTTTTGGGATGTTACAGAATTCCAAGAGTTTTTGTGATTAAATATTGAAAGATACTTGTTACAATTGGTTTATTTTGTAACTTTTAAAGAAATAAAATTTTACTTCGGATTGTTTTATACACAATGAGTATCTACATTAACAGCGAGTATAACAGGAATGCTTTGAGAAAAATGAAAAATGATATACATTTGCCAAACATCAAGATTATAGATAGCTGTTATTTTCTGTGCAGACGATTAAAAAATTTTCGGAATCATAAAGTCTGACGACTTTGCTTCCTAAATTTTCTTAAATAAAAATATAAATAAATTCTTCCAAACAAAACAAAAAATATGCAAATATAAAAAGAATAGCTTTTGTTTTGCGTGTGCAAATTCTTTTATTCGAAACGAAAAAAAGAAAAAAGGGAACAAATTGAAATTTGCATATGAGTAAAACAGATCTGAGTCTTTAAACATAAAATAATCAAAATAATTTTCTAAATGAATAAATAGGATAAATATGAAATGTAAAAAACTGTGAATGTCAAACTGAAAAGTACAGATAAAATAAATAAAGCAAAAATATCATTTTTTATAAAATATGTTAAGAGAAAAAATTGCCTACACCAAATATTCTTTTTAATTTTATAATTAACACAAAAATTTAAAATTATTGAATTCTATTTAAATACTATAAGTTGTTTTGATACACAGATTTTATACAGAATCTACAAAAAAAAATTGGTCAATGTTACAAATTTCTAAATAAATATGAACTTTAAAATGAATATTTATCTCTTTATTTTTTAGGGAATGGCTTTGACATAAAATGAAGAACAGAAAGCTAAGCTTCAGATATCACTTGAGGGAAGTGCGCCTTCATGAAGAACCTTTCGAAGAAAGCTGGCCCACATTTTTACAACGTGTGAAGAAAACTTCCACGTAGTTCACTTGAAATTATCACTATAGTCAAATCTGCACGTCACCCTTATTTTTTTAAGCTGCAAATTATTATATAAAATATATTTACAAAAGGGTAGACAGGTAAAAAAAAAAAAAAAAACAGTCAAATGCAACTTTCAACATTTCAATCCTATACCCTCTTCATTTCTAAATGGAAGGCCCCTTTTGAAATCAGAGCTCTGGTGGACTAGCCTTTAAGTCGCTCCTACTGAGAATAAGATCTCTTAGGAAATAAAAACAACCGTTATTTCTAACAAAGCTGATTTTCTGCCTGGCATTAGGCTTTGATCTTGTTTATTTGAGCTTTGAGTTTGACACATCGAATCTACCCTCTGACTCCATATTTCAACGCAGGTGAATCATTTCCTAAAAAAATTTTACATTCGCGACTCAAAATTCCCGGTATGACTCCCCACTTTCTCGAAGGTTAGCCCCTTTCGTCGAAATTATCTGGAAAACCTGAGAACATGCGTCATTGGCTTTTGGCGGCATAAGCTGGCGATGAAGCTGCCAAAAGCGGCATCCGTTCCTAGATCCGGAGACCATCACCATCTGGCAATGGGGGCACGGTTAAAGGAGAAACTGACAGTTTTTCCAGCGCAGGTGACAGTCTAGAGTCCTCGAAAAGATGCACCCGCCCGAAGAGCAACAGTTATCGTCCGTGTGTAATTGTTGCAGCATTATTTGTCACCACAAAGTGCAGCGATGCATGCTTGCAACACTGGCGTTATTACGGTTTTAAATAACAATTTTGATCCATTTACTTATTGCATTTTTGATATGAAGCAGGGAGGTAACTTAAAAAAAGGAATTTTAATTAAATAATATAAGATTTAGTAAAGTTCAGATTAAATAATTTAAGTAATTTTATTTAAACAGTTAACAATTATTGAAACTACTTGAAAATTCATATATAGATTTTTTCCATTAGCATTAAGCACAAGATACTGATATACTGGCATTTAGATTGGTCAGATTTAATACTGACCACTGCAAACAACGCCTTTTTTATTATTAAAATTCATTTGCTTTGCATATGGAGAGTTCGGAGTTAATGTGAATCAAGTCCATGCTTTACCCATTTTGCACAAACACTGCCATGGTAGAGTAGAAATGCTATATTTTCTGTGTAATAATTATTGAAATTCATAGTTCAATTCGTATCCACCAGCAAGCAATAGCAACTAGAAGTCCAATGTTATTTTAAATGCAGATATTCAACTTTGTAACGCTAATAATAATTGAAACAACTGAAATTGAGGGAGGATTTTAATTTTATTTCTTAAAATAAAAATATAACTGTTATACTCGTAACAATAACAAAATAAATAAATAAACATATTCACAAAGAATTTCTTAAATAATCGAAATATTTATAAATGTTTGAGAGTACCTTGCATTTAAAGAAAGACTAGCTCTGCAGTAAAAGAAATAAATCATTCAATGAACTTGTAATGATAGAATTAACAGAAAGACCTATTTTCGTTTACAATAAGGAAACGTTGTTTAAAATTTTCGTTATATTATCTGAATATATTTCATTTCTAAAACGTGTATTTTGAAACTTTGGTTACTTCTATTAAAAGTTTAAATGTTTTTTTCCCTCAACAAAAAAAAAAATTAGCAATAAAATTAATTATATATAAGTATGCATACAAATAACAAGAAAAACTAACGGGGAACAAGAAAAAAATAATATGCATCTAAAAGCAGATATCAAAACGGAGGTTTCAATCCTTCCATTTTTATTTCACGTACGCTTGAAATTTTTCTAAAATTCTTTAAATGCCGAAATTGAACTTTTGCGACTTTTCAAAAATATTTTAAGCAGTTTGGAATGAGTCCCTAGGATAAAGCCTGCGTTTTCTATCGCAATAGTAAACGAGTAAAAGTCGAAGTATTCCTCTCCATAGGATAGCATTACGTTTTGAATTTGTAGGTGGCGTGTAGACGGGAACCTTAACCAGCCAGACAGAATCAAGAATACAGTGCACCGTCGATTTCAAAGAAATTTGTTAGGCGGTTCATTCACAGGAATTATCGTTTAGACTGGGGTTGCATAAGGAACTAAACAGGAACGACTACGAACAAGATGTATTATATGCACACAAAAGATGATAAATATGCGGATCCAGGATATAGCCGGAGAATACACGATAAAGAGATTAAAACGACTTTCTAACAACCCCCTTTTCCCGTCTCAACGAACCACCCCTCTTTGGCACCTTCATTATCAGGTTTTCCTTCTTTATCTGCATATTAAAAAACAGACCAGATGTCATCAGTGGCATAACCAGGATAGATGGCAAACCAATATTATTCGCCCTCTGGTATTATTTGTATTTAATAAGTAAAGCAAACTCATAACGTCTTCGTGACGTGCCCCCCCCCCCAAAAAAAAAAAAATCTATATCCTTCTCGGCCCCCAATGGGTGTCGCCGACATCCGACTGAAAATAATCGGGATCGTCTCTTGTAACCAGTAGCGGTTCACAACTCGATATGAGCAGTGGCGCAATGAATATTTATTTCTCAAATAAATACTCATTGTAACACTTCTAGAAATACATATCCTCCAAAAAAAAGTCCCGACAAAATTTATAGCACAAAAATACTTATAATAATGCCAAGAATTCATCTTTTTTCTTTTAACAGAAAATAAGCAGCATTTGATACCCGCCCTTAGTTGTACGAAGGGCTAGTGATAACATCTCTGCTTCGGGGCCGGAGTGTTCTCGGTTCGAAACCCGATTCCACTGAAGATCCCCCGTGTATGGGGCCTAAATTATACGTAGGGAGACAAAAGTCCTCCCGCTGGTTTGGTGCGGAAGTTTGGAGAGGAGAGTGTCAGCTCAGGTGCCGTCCTCGTCATCTGACTGCGGTACAAAATTACAAGGTCCGTCCCAAAATAGAACTCGTGTTGCTTTAAAAAAAGAGACGTGGATATAACTAACTAACTAATCAACTAGTAGTATTACGAGGAAATTATGTGAGTCCACACTACTTATTTTTCAGACGTATTTAAATTCATGCACTCCTTTCCCACTTAAGCCTGGAACCAGTGGAGTGGAGAGAGTAAATGGTGTCCGTGATAAAAAAAAAAAAATCGGTTTCCTCGTTATATTTGGCTTCAAAAAATGAAACAAACGCAGCAATATTTTGTCACCGAGACGTCCTCACGACTGCACGAAAACATCTACGCCTCCCTCCCCCCGGTTGCTATGCTACTGCTTGGAACGCTGGTCTAAAAATGAACCCTAAGATACGTTTATGTTCCCTATGAGTAACAATTTATCGATGGTTGAATAACTGTTTTACAACAAGAGGAACTAAGCCACAATTTAAATAATTGTGTTTATTTGTGTGAATATTAATGCGAAATGATTTTTGGAAAAAAAATGTCAAAGAAAAAAGTTTAGGTGAGGGAGGGGGTTACAAATGAGAGAGGAAGAAGAACAAACTGGCCTATTGCCAATTCAGGCGCAAGACAGCATGTCACTTTGGTCCGGTTGGTCGTAGCCCTCGGTGTCACGGGTTGGTACGATACGGAGTTAATGTAACGTATCGAATCAAACTTTAACTTGAAAGATGCGCCAGACAGTCTGTCTTGTAAATTGCTATCTATACAGAATTACTCTTTTTTATGGCACGATAATTTACAGGAGATAAAATTAAGAACAGGTTATGTCTCCTAGAGGCACTAGGCCCCCCTCCCCCTCAGTTCAATGCCCATTATTAAGTGCTGCTAACACTGATACTGACTATGTCTTCATTAGCAAATACGGTCAGGAGTGATTAATACGTTTAACGTCCAGATACAGACTATCCCTGTAGGAGGGTAGTCTTGTCTGGTTCTTTAAAAAGGGAGAAGAGGGGGGTTTGAACTTGCTTTGTCGTAATATTCTTCAAACTGCCCTGGACAAAGATTAGGGAGAG
>BGPR01000951.1:200720-275426 GCA_013235015.1 Araneus ventricosus
GTAGAGACTGAGGGGGCAAGTGAGGGGCCACGGAGACAAAACATTAGTGCGTTTGTACCGTTTCTTAAAGTGAAATATGAAGAAGGAGCGAAAATATAATGGCATTTACATTTGCCAAACTATTATGACGAATTGGGGGGCGAAAAGAATTTTGCTCCGAGCGCCACTTATCCTTGCTATGCCATTGATTTGCGGTCGAATTTCCAAAGGAGAAATGGCGATCGAAAAACAAAACATCTGCTCGGCATTCTGATATAATAACTCAAAGTGAAGTTACAATACATTGAACTTTATAGAACTGTTTTGATGACAGCAATTATGGTCCCTTCTGTCATAAAATGTTGTGAAACTTTTGATTTGAGAAAACAATACTATGGCTATTTTAAACAATTAAAAACGTTTTTTTTTAAGAAATGATGAAATCACGATTATCCAGATACGTTTTATTAAACAGTAAGAAGATTTTAGCTTTCAGTTATATTAACGTCCCGTTTTGAAGCAACACAAGAACTATTTTGGGACGGACCACGTCATTTTGAACCACGGTCAGCTGACGAGTACGACGCCTGAGCTGGCACTCCCTCTCTTAACTTCAATACCATGCCAGCGGGAGGACGTTTGACCCCCTACGTATGATTTAGCGTGCAACAGGCCCAAATACACGGCATCTTCAGCGGAATCGGATTTCGAGCCTGGAAACCACTGGGTCCGAAGCCAAGACTTTACCACTAGGCCACCGAGACTTTCCACTAGGCAACAATAAGAAGAAACAGTATTCTTTATATTTTTACAGTAAGGACAAACAGTATTCTTTATATTTTTACAGTAAGGAGAAGCAGTATTCTTTCTATTTGTACAGTAAGGAGAAACAGTATTCTTTATATTTTTACAGTAAGGAGAAACAGTAATCTTTATATTTTTACAGTAAGGAGAAAGAGTATTTTTTATATTTTTACAGTAAGGAGAAACAGTATTCTTTATTTTTTTCATAAATTATGGTTTTTAATTGATGCAAAACAATTTCACTCTTGAAAATAATTATTTTGCTTTAGTGTTGTCCAATTTAATTCCAAACAGTATTATTTATTTTTTTCATAAATTATGGTTTTTAATTGATGCAAAACAATTTCACTCTTGAAAATAATTATTTCGCTTTAGTGTTGTTCAGTTTATTTACATCCTAGTTGCCGGGTGCAACAAAATGAAATTTTTTCCTTCCAAATGAAAATCTCGTAGATGTCTTAACTAAGCAAAATATAAATATGGACAAAGGGTATTCACGAAAAACTGCGTATTGTGCTTTTGAGTCAAGTAAAAAACTTCATTTCGTGCACCTCAAGAACTTTTGAGCCTTAATACATCCATTTTAAAAAACAGTCCGCGGTTTTCATTTTCTCACGAGAATAGGGAGACAACGAATAGTTAACCGCAATGGAGTCCATTCTGCAGATCGCACCAAGCGATGCGTGGCGGCCTGCAATTCATGTTATTGCATGTGGTTACGAGCAGGGTCGCAGCCTTCTTTATATTTACCACTCGAATAATGAATTCGGTTACAACAAGTGATACATCCAGTGAATCAAATTTTCGATTCGTGAATTTGATAATCAAAGTTACTTAAATTTCTTTTCAACCTAAACGGGGTGTGGCTGTTCATACTTTAAATATTTCTAATTCTTACGTAAAACCCAAAAAAATCAATTCAGTTAAACCAGAATAAATTATAACCCATAAATATGAAATATCTAATCTTGAACCAGAAATTAATGTGTGAAACTTGAAAAATAAACGTATCTTTAAAATATATACATTATCTTAAAAAGGAAGTTTAAAGGAAAAACGACTAGACAAAGATAAATGAACATCTTCCGGAAAGTTACTTCATGAGAAACTTCTAAAGTTCAAGGCAATTTCGTATTCAATTAGTTTTCCTCTTACTGACAAAAAAACCTCCATAACACAATGCTTGACAGCTGTGAAACTGATTACAGAGTGTTGCAGCAAATAAGCATTGCTGAAAATACGAAAATTGGCTAAAAATAAATAATCAAAATATATTATCTGTGTAAATGACAATGTTTACATTATTTACTAATTTATTAATTTTGTCACTCTATTTTACATGAATTAATATATTACCGCAAACAATTTTCAAATATTGTAAGAATCCAAACAATTTTATCAGAATCTATTGATTTAGCATATAATGATTTTATAATTAGCAGTTATTTGATTTTATACGAGATAATAGTCCAAGAACAATACTGAACTAAGTCTGAAAATTTTCCGGCGATAGGACGCTGTAATTTAAGCACTTAATATGCGAATCTGAGCCTCGTAATTATTCGAAATTAAGCCCGTTTAAACCGAATTTTTAAAAGTTATGATGTTTTCGTGCAGAACTCTACTCCATCAATTAGATTAAATTTTAATATTCACTATACCACCGAAATTCAACTTATATTTTTCAGGAAAGAAAATCCTAAATAGTCGATAGAAACTGGAAAAATAGCCCAAACTCTAAATTATACTCCAAATTTTTAAAAACCCTAAACTTTCTAAATTTAATTTAAAATAATCTGAATTCAATAGTAATATAATAACATTTCAAAGGGCATAATTTACTCATTTAATTATTTTTTATTTCGAATATGCATCACAAATTTAATTAAAAGAAAAATTCGAAATTAGATGTGGACATGCATGTTATCGAGCGGAACCCCGTTAATGAAACTCTTTTATCGTTAATTTTCGCTGTGAGACGGCAATAATCTCCCAGGCTAAAAGTTGAAACGAAACACGGTCTGAACAGAAAACGGAACATTACATTATGAAATAAAATAAAACAGGCAAATAGCAAGTTTTAAAAGTAAATATTAACTACATTATTTAATTATTACCAATATCATTATTAAAATAAGGTATTCACTACCTCAGTATTTGCTTCCTCAATATTAAATTATTAATTAAGCACAATCAACATTCTAATTAACTTATTACATTGCCGGTACATTTCAGAAGTCGATAAGAATAAATGTTACTACGAAATGCAGAGTAACTGGAAAAGACAACAATATATCATTGAAAAATGTATAATTATGAACCAGCATCTAAAACTGAACAATTATTTCTATATTATTCAATAATATTACTTAGTAATTGACTGCAATTAGTATTGATCAATTAGAATGCTAATAATTAGTCAATTGTAAAACTTGGAGAAAAAAGTAACCTAAAAAGTAGCAATAATATATTATGAAAGAATTGTAGAATTATGAAAGAATACAAAATAAAAGTTAATAATAATAATTTTTAGTGAATAATAGACATATTAATAATGAATATTCTGAATGGAATTCAGAGTTAAATAAAGGCAGAGCTGTAAAATCATGAAGAAGAAAAAAAATAAAGAGAAGTGACGAATAATTTTATCAACCAGTTAATAATTACTATTTTAACCGTTTGAGTGTGGCGAAGCGCTATCGCGCTTCGCTTTCTATGTGCCGAAAATGCCGCCGCACTCAAACGATTAAACAGTAGTTATTAAGTTATTATTAGTATTAAGTTATGAACTATTTATTTTCAATGTTTTTAATTAATATACTAGTAGTCAGCCAGTAAGAATGAGTATCGGTGAGAAATACAGCCTGAATGGCAATAGCAATAATACATTAAGAAATAATTTTGAAATTATCAAACAAAATAAAATAAAGCAATAATAGTTTGACTGAACTAAAAATAATATATCCTTTATGCTGTAATCATTAATATTATTTATTAGTACGATTCCTGAACTAATTAGCATATTATGAAAGAGTCAATCATAAACACACTTGTTATACTAAACACATTTGAGTGTTATTTTAACAGCTGCCTCGATTTTAGTAAGTTTCGTCACGTTTTCAACTACAGAGACAGAAAAGCTTCAGAACAGATCACATGAAAACACTGTTTATTTTGATATCTGGATATCACTGGAAGCAAACAGGTTATGCAAATAAAAGAAAACCACAAAATATCGCTTTATGGTCAGACAGATAAAGGTCAAACTGAAATAGAAATGGAGGTTGCAGTTAAAGAATACTTTTTTTTTTTTGCAAACAGTGCAAATATTTGGAATTCTACAAAGTTTTAGTAGGCGTTCTAAAAAGGAAATTTTTCTCTCCTTTCAGCGAATTTCGGAATTTCATATAATAAATATCATAAAACGTTTCGTATTGCTTATCTGTTAGTGATATAAAAAAAGGAACAAAACATCTTACTTGCCTCATGAATATTTTAAAAATATATATAAAAGTTTCATCACTCAAGTTATTTCATAGAAATGAAGAAGCTTGAAAAATAACATAAGAGTTTTCGAAATGTTGAAAGTTATTTTCTAGACACTGCTATTAACGTCAAGTGATGAAATTGCAAACATGCTGGGCATATAACTGGTATTCGGGTGCATTCTCTTTCAATATTTACTCTCAATTCGGCAATTGTAGCTGGTCTTGAGCAAGAAACATAATGTTTCAAATATCGACCACAAAAAGAAATATATCTTGTTTAGATTCGAAGAAGGCGGGGAGGGGGGAGGGAGACTCAATGTGCCTTTTCCACCATAACTATGCGTTTAACAAAATTCCAAACAGGCTTTGAATTGATTCACCACTCAAACTAATTAATACATTTATTCCAATAGTAATTACTGTATTAATTACGTTTAGATATGAAACTTTCATATATGTTGTTAATTGTGTATGAAATAGTTATACATATTTTGAAACATGCATTTCCATACTTGAAAAATTGGCATTTTATTTTTGCATAAACAGAATATTTCATTTTTATTTCAATAATTAATCTCGTCGAATTTATTTAAATTTTCTCTCTTCTCATCCAGTTATTTATATCATTACAACTGGTAAAAAGTTGAGAAATATTCATTTGAAATATCGATCTATGCTTAACATCAACAACCCCAACCTACCTATGCAAGTATAAGGACATATATGGCCGGCGGTTCTATGGCAATCTATCGATCTATGCCAGCAACTCGAGTTAATAGTTTGCAGTACAAATGAAATGAAAAAGAAAATTCAACTATCCGAAGCTAATGTTAGTTCCTAGCGTGATGAGATGGATTTTAATGGATAATTACTTAAGTAATAAAGTTCTTTGCCGTATTCGGCACAAGCATTCTGATAATTTGAAGAATCTACCATAATGAGAAATAACATCGAGAGTGACCATCAAAATCCAATTTGCGTTCTCAATATATTTACCTAGAAATCTTGATCAAAACATCATCACGAAGCCTTTTGTGAATTCTTTCAAGTTTCTGGTTCAAAAAATACATCTAAATATAACTGAACACACCTGATTAAAGAAAACCACAAAAGGACATCTTAATTATTCAATTATCAAACGATGTTATATAACATTATTTTATATACAGTAAAACTTCTCTCTGCGCTCAAAGCCAGTTTTGTTCGGAGCGTAATTTTTGAACCATATACATAATGTTAAAATAACTCCAAGGAAAAGGCCACTCGAAACCCTCCGAACGGGAGTGGTGGTCGCTCGGTCAACTTTAATGAAATTCAGTCCTTTCGTCTCCCTGACCTCGGGTCTTTTATTAAGAGAAAGGGGAGGAAAGAGAGGGGAACAAAAAGCACATTTCACTCAGAAACAATACCAGAAATCAAATCGATATTAATCACAATAATCGCCCTCTACAAGCGCCGATGATTACAAAACACAGAGCAAGAAACCATTTCCGCCACAAGCATAGTCTTTTCATATCGTGAAGATGTTTAAGCGCGTTTTTCTGAACCCAGACAAGCGAAAGTTAGCCAAATCTTTCAATTGTAGAGAAACGCAAATAAACAAAATCATTACTCGTCAGCTCAACAGACTTTGGGAAAATTGATGATATTACTATCTTTTCCTCTACAACCACCGACGACTCTGTTAGAGATTTATATTTACAATTAAAGAACAAAATTGAAAAAGAAGTTATGTAAGAAACTGAAGGATCCAAGCAAACACGGGCCCTCCCGCTGGTGTGGTACGGAAGTTTGGAGAGGGGGGGGGTGCCAGCTCAGGCGTCGTCCTAGTTCATCTGACCGCGATTCAGCATTACGAGGTCCTTCCCACAATAACCCTCGTGTTGCTTCAAAACGGGACGTTAATAAAACTAAACTAAACCAAAACAAACAAAGCTTGTATTTTTTTTTCAAAAAAATTAGGAAAAAAAAAAAATCTTCGTATAAAGCCTCTTTTCCTTTAAACAAGTCATAAAATTCACTATGTCAGAAACAATGAATTAGGAATTGTTTTAATAAATATTTTGTCTTCCACAAAAGCAAGCTCTTCAGAACCACTAATTTTCTTGAAACGGTGGGTGGTAGATACAGAGAGGTTTCTCTGTATCTGACCGAGCGAGAGGGAACTCAACCGTTCGGCATTTCGTCTATTTGTCTGTACATTTGTTTTTTACACTGTCACAACCAAACGAGGGTTCGATTTTCTTCGAATTTGGCATGGATGTTCCTTGAAGTCATTAAAAAGGCCATATGTGTAAGGATTTTTATATTTTTTTTATTCCGTTTCGACATGGTGGCCGGTTTAATGGCTTCAGTGGCAGGTTTAGTAATTACGGTACATTTAATTGTAATTTTATTAATACTGATAAAAGCAGACATTTAATTGTAATTTTGTGAATAATAATAATAAAAGCAGAGACTTATGTAAATAATTGGCACTTCTTCATTCATCTTATAATTTTGGAAAGAACTTGTAAAAAGAAGTATTTTTAATATCATTACAGTAAATAAAAATGTCAAATCAAATGAATGAGAACTTCACTATCCAATTACGATTTGCTCTCTGTTTCTAATGTTGCAATAAAACTGAAATAAATTAAATATAAAATTTCAAGAATTAAAATTTGTTGATGCTGGAATTCGCGCGGCAAGTCAAACTAAACTGTAGAAATTGCAGCAATAACAAAAAAACTAAGTAATTAATTTGTATTATTAACGCCATCTAAAATCGTTATGTGTGTAACTCTTTTCTTATTGTTTTAAAAGGGATGTCACAACGTTAAATGGAAACCATGCCGTTAAAATGGTTTGTCGCAAATTTCATCCCAATATAATATGACAACCGTGTTGTCAGAATGCCGTGTTATAAGAGGATTGTCACAATGTTACATCATGGTACGCAGATGCCGTTCTGTAGAAGCTTAAATGTACTAAATAACAGGAAAAACTCTAGCTTATGATTTTTGACAGATTCATCACTAACTGCATTCATAGTCAAACGACCTCTTTTAATCACAGCATCTGGCGTAATAAGATTTATTGATTCGATGCATATCCAACAGGTGGAACGTGTCAGCCACTAGATCGAACCAACCGATTGAAGCTTTTCAACGAAGGCGATCATCATATATCATGGTGTACCCAATAACTATTATGCGTTAAAACAACTGACAGTGAATCTGTAATGGCATAATGACTTTAATCACATATTTATTAAATTAAATAAGTTATTAAACCATTATTTTCAGGATAAATCTGATGTATTAGGACAGGGGTCTCCAAAATACGGCCCGCGGTAGCGCCCTCACCGGTAAGTTCCAAAACGAAAATTTAAACTACCGTAATTGAAACTACAATATGTTGGTGTGATGAGATAGCTACTGTCTTACTGACAGCTACGGACTTTTAAACTTGGGGAGTGTATGTATCTTGTCATGTATCATCCGTCTTTGTAGGTCGTATACCTCTCAATACATAGTGTTTTGAAACCCGATGAATCATTTAGGCTAACCCTGTACTTCCTCTTCTTCAAAAATGGGGGTTCAAATTCACAATTCTTTTTCTTTTGCAAAAAACTGTCCTTTGATAAATGTTAAATATAATTGAAAAGAGAGGAGGGGCGAAAAAGGAGAATTCAACGATATGTCTACCATTAATTTCATCAAAAGTCATTAAGATCCAAAGTATATTTATTTTATATTGCGTATTAAGGAAGTTATATTTATTTAACAATCACGCGTGCTTTTCAAACTTGTATGCAAACATTTCAACACAACCGTTAAATTTCAGAGTTGGACACCTTCCTCCACTCTTCTCCCCCCACCCCTACCGGAATCGGAAATGGTTTCCCTCCCCTAAATCCCGAGTTCCTTTTTCCCACGACCTCAAATTGTGAAATTTTCAAAGCCACTGACTGCTGCACTGATGAAATGATCTTACTTTTTGAAAGGGGAGGGGGATGATAATGAATGCCGTTCACAACAGCGCCTCATCAACTCCAAAACGAACAGTGCCGCAAAGATATTTCCCGATGGTTGAAACACACATTACCGAACTAAAAAAGAAAAACATTTTACTTTCTCTATACGACGTAAACAACGAAAGGGTTGCAATCGTCGAAAAATTCGATTTCTAGATATTGAGGAATCTACACGTTATAGACATACCAGAGTCTAAGTCATTTTTGGAATTATGTCTGCCTATCAGTCTGTCTGTTTGTGAGCACAATAACTCCAAACCGAAAAGAGCTAGGTAAATGAGATTTGGTATTTGGTCTTGACATCAAAATTGTAGACTTGTATCAAATTTTGGACCTAAACGGCCAAAGGCATCAGTGGCTAAAGGGGGGGGGGGCAGAAGGGACTGTACGCCAAAGGTGGCATTTCGAAAGGGGCGGCTAAATCAGACAGGCAGGAAGCCAATTTTATAACTAAGAAGAGGAGCTAGCACTATCATTGTGCGATTAAAAAATATATTGTAACTAATTCATATTTTTCATCTTTTGTCGGAAAATTGCCGATTTGTGAAAGAAAGACAGGGGGTGGACGCGTGAATTTGCAACCTATCTATTCAAATCGATGGCTTCAAACGATGAATTACGTTACTAATAAAATGTTTTTTCCCTGGAATATATATATATATATATATATTTTTGAGGTTTATGTGCATTATGTAACTTGCAAAGGAAGGGCGACATCTTGCAAGTTCGCCCCGGATGGCAAAAGTTGCACACACCCCTCGTCCCTTGACTAGCTTAAGTTCATTAAAAATTATATGCTAGAAAACTCCGTTCCCAATATTAACGTAATACAATTAATTAACACATTACATGTATTAAGAATTTATTTAGCAGTTGCTATGGGTGTCGCAAGTTCTGAGAAAGGTGTTTCAGAACTGAAACTGATTAAAAGTTATTTCAGATGTCGATGAACCACTTGTGGTTAAGAAATGTTACCCTATTACCTATTCAACATAAATTAACTCACAGAAATAAGATTATAATGATATTATTTACCATTTTGCTAATAAAAAAGCAATAAAAATTACACTGCAATTCTATATTTCACATTACAAATAAAATAATTTTTCCTTTAAAAATTTATTCCATTTTTTTTTAGGTATATGTGCCCTTTCTAACTTATAAATGAAGGGCGGCATGTTGAAAGGTCACCCCGAGTTGTAAAAGTTGCACTTCCCAGCATACAAAAAAATTGGTAATGTTACTGGCAATGCATAAAACGTCGCCATTCTATAGAATGTCTAGGCATTTTTAGGCAAAGTATGAAATATGATAATTACTTAAATGTTATATACATTCCCTAGGCATTGTATGTAAAACCTAGACATTCTATAGAATGTTAAAAGGTATTTAGGCAATGTATGAAAAGAAAGTCACGATACGACTTTTATTTAAAAGACGTACTTTCTGCAAAAATACAAAGGCTATTTAGAAATAAAATAATAAAAGACTGCCATTTTTAAATTAAAAATCTTTTGCTCAAAAATTTAAAAAAAGAAAAATGAACGTTATGCAAAACAAAGTTTATGCCTTTCTTATTAAAGAAAACAAAATAAAATATGATTCTACTTGTTGCATCAAAAAAGGAAATAATTTTATTTCGAACTGCACTTAATTTTATTTATTACGAGCAGTACGCGTACGGCGTTGCTCCATAATGACTTCAACAAAATAAAAAAAGCCCCAAGTTGTGAAAACGAAATAAACATACACATTTTATTTATATATATATCAAAATATAAATAATATGTATATATATCAAAACATACAAGAAACAATGGCCAAAAAAATAGACAAAAATTTTAATATATATATTGAACTTGAACGAGATGAATAACGTGTTCTTTTAACTAAAGATATCAGCATATATGCGCGTTGCATCAGTAAAATGAAGTAATTAATATTAATTAACGCAATAAAATGATCGAGAGTATGACGTGATTTTCGCTTGGTAACGCCATTCGGATAGTAGAAACTAGCAGTACGCGCACGGCGTTGCCCGTGGAATCGGGATTTCAACAAAATAAAAAAAAGCCCACATACAATTGCATAAATGAAAGTTTTAAAAACTAAATCAAAACAGAAATATATATATATTATTGAGTTGGTCCGCCTCCTTTTCCTCTCGACCGAGTACCGTTAAATCCAAATAATATTAAAAAATTACAATGTGATATTTATTACACCGCGAGCAAAGTATGAAAGCCAAAGAAATAAGTTAAGATACGCTTAAAAATAATAATCGAAGTCATGGAGTAAATACATCATCTCCTCGCAGAACGCGAAAGTAATGACGTCACCCTGGCCCTTCAGCCAATGAAATTGCCCGCAACGTTCCGGAGACTGTCGTGGGCGGAAGCTTCGCTAGAGGAAACATATCGTTCAACTACCAGGAAAAAATTAATTTAAAAAAAACTAAAAAAGATATTTTAACCATTCTCGTTTTAAATCCGACAGAACCGTTGCAGTTATAAGCTGAAAAAAATTGAAAATAATAGTGTTATTAGAAAGTCGGATGCAACAAATTTAAAAACAGAACCAACATTTAGGTGCAAAACTGACTGATTTTAAAAAAATTCTCAAAATTCAGTAATTTAAGATAGAAATTCAAAACTAACTTCATTAGAACGGAAATCGCGTGCTCTTTCCGATGGTCTATCTATTTTTGTCGTACAATTATTTGAAACCATTCTAATGAGAAATTAGTGCGAAAAATCAACCAAAACAACACAAAACATTAAATAAAAAAAATTCTAGATTAAAATTTAAAATTTCGGCTTCGAGGTGCACTCAGTCACCATTACGACTATCTGTGTGCCAAATTTCATGGCTGTAAGTGCGATAGATTCGTCTGGACATCGCAGACAAACACACACACACGCACACACACACGCACACAAACATTGCCTTTTATAAGTATAGATGTATTCTGGGAACTGAGAGTAACCTTGGGTCGGTCGAAAGCTTCGTCGCTTCGGATACGCGAGAGAAAATGTCTTAAACTGATCAACAAAAAAATTCATAGAAAATCGGAGAAAAAAGGTATTTTAACCATTCTTATTTTAAAACAGAGATAAATATTCCACTTTATACCTAAAAAAAAAATGAAAATAATAGTTATTAGAACGTCGGATGCAAGAAAATAAGAATTGAAAGTTAAACATATAAAGGAAAAGTGACTATTATTTAAAAATTTCTCAAAATTCAGTAAATTACGTTGGAAATTCAAAACAAACTTCATTAGAAAGAAAATTGTTTGTTCTATTCGATGGTGCATTGATTGTTTTTCAACGATCATCACAAAAGATACTACAGCCATAAACGTGCCAAAAATGACCCAAAACAACACAAAACATTAAATAAAAATTTTTCTAGATTAAATTTTAAAATTCTGGCTTCGAGGTGCATTGAGACACCATTACGAATATCTGTGTGCCAAATTTCATGGCTGTAAGTGGGATAGATAAAATCGAATAGGCTATGTATTACATACTTCGCTGATTTGTGATTTGGAAATGTGTGAAACAGTGGCCAATCCAGGATTTCGGTCGGGGGGGGGGACGAGGTCATAAGAAATTTTGTATCGTCGTAACGAATGTCAAACCTCATGGCTTATGTAAAGCAAAACACTTTAACTTCACAGACTTTACTTACCTGACAATAATAATCATAAAAAACACTACAATACTTTCGATAATTTAATGAAAAAAGACAATGAGATAACTAGCCAAAAAAATTCTTTCGACCACGTCCATGCTACAAATAGGAGAGGAATGACTACAAAAGTGGGAAAATTTTCGATGCTGTCAAGCCAGGAAGCAATTTTGTCACATTATTATTATTTTTTTAGGGATACTAAGAACAAACAGCTGTAGTGATTTTAAATAAAATCAAGAATTCTGGTTTAGGTCTGGGGGAGGCTGCAATCCCATAACATCCCCCTGGATTCGCCACTGGTGCGAAATATCAATTGTTTTATAGTTTGCCTAAAAATGCCTAAACATTATATAGAAAGCAGGATTTCAAACTTTGCCGAAAACAGTAATATAGAAAAAGAATAAATTATTAAAACAAAAAGGAGGGTATCCTGCAGTTCTAATGGTTGATATCATTCGCAACGCCTAATCGATGCGTTCATTTTGCGAGGACTTCCGATCTGCACCGCTTTTCCGTTGTGTCTAGACGCTTTGCTTTTTTACACCTCTAGGCTCTCCAGACAATTCGGAATCAAAATGCGCCGAAATCGATTTTGTTGTGTCAGATTGTGTGTTCTCCACGCCGCTCCCTGTGCAGGAGAGTTCGATGTTCCGCACACACACCCGTCTAATTCACAGTTTCCCAAACCGCTGAGAGTAACATTAGCAAAATCGTATAGATCCCTGATTAGAGCAGATAATTCTAATTAGATATACAGTGGAACTTGATTCATTCGAGCGTTTTCAATTCAAATTCGTCGGTAATATGAATTTCTTTTTATTTGGTTCCCTGTGGCGTAGCGAGGGTAAGAGGCGCCCAGACCATAATCTTATTTTTTCGCCCCCACCGTCATCTTCAGCGATTTAACTTGTGTAATTGGTGCCCGGGTTATTTTTTCGCCCCTCATCGTATTTGACTTTAAAAAGCGACATAAACACATTAACATTCCGTCACCAACGCCAGTGGCGTAGCGAGAGCAAATGGCACCTGGAAAATATTTTTAAATATTATTAAATAATAATATTTTTTAAATTTTTATTAAATATTTTTTATCCCAGTGACTTAACAAGCATTAACGCGGTAATGTTTTGACACCCTGACCTAAACACCTAAAACTAGCGCCGGAGACATCTCTACCCCTTTGTCCCCCGGTCGCTACGCCACTGCTGGTCCCTTAATTTCCCGATAAACTTAATTTTAAAATAACATATATTCTATTCTAAACATAATATTATATACATGTCTATAATTCGCATTTATTTCGGTTAATTCGGAGTAAAAAAAAAAAAAAAAATGTAAGAAACACAAGAAAGGAGCAATTCGGGTCCGCGCCGTAGATTTTTCGTGAAAACGTCGGGATAAAATCATAAAACAAGTATTTCGCATTAATATGTAATTTAATTATCAATCTATTTAATACAATATTTACACAGAGTAGTATAATGGTTACAGAATAGATAAATCGCAAGCTACCACAGACCCTTGCTACATGCCATAAACTCGTGATTTATCTATTCTGTAACCATTATACTACTTGTGTAAATATTGTATTAAATAGATTGATAATTAAATTACTTATTAATACGAAACACTTGTTTTATGATTTATTTCACGAAAAATCTACGGCGCGGACCCGAACTGCGCCTCTTATGTTTTATTTCGAGTAGTTTTTGATTGCGCCATCTGTTGACACTTCACCGATATATTGAAACTGCGAACGGACAACGGTCACTTCACCGGCCGCGGTAGGTTCGGTACTAAATTTGTCCGCAACTTGTGTCGAGAATGATCGTAAGCGAATAATTTTTTAAGATCCTCAACACCCTGCAGCTTCACAACGTATTCAACCAAAAAATGGATAAAAAAATATCTCATCTTTAAAAAAAACCCTGAAAAAGTTAGACGTGAATTCAATCGTTTATTCTGAAGTTTCGAAGTACTGTATGCTGTTTGTTTATTGAAATTATTATTTTAAAATTTGTTAAAATTTTATTATTTTAAATTTTTATATAAAATTATTTTTTATTTATTTAAATCAATTACTGCTTATTTATCTCCCCCGGGGGGGGTACCGCGATTTCACGGATGAGAAACAGCCGTATAAGTAGGCGGGTTCTCGCTTCCCCTGGGGGTATAGTAATAGTGGGGGTCGAGTTACCCCCACCTGTGATAGTGCGTATCTCCTTTGGGAGGGGTCGGGCTGTGGCCGATGATGGCTATTAGGACTCAGGACTCAGTATTCGAACTATTGCAGCGACTATCATTCAATGTCCCTGAGTGCCAAGGCAGGATGGGGGAAATTCTGTTAAGGGTACTGCTTATTTATTAATTATGTATTATTTCTTAAAACAGTTACATGTTAAAAATAAATATTTACTGCCATATTTAGTTTAAAAATTGACGTTTTCTCTTGTTCTCATTTTTAGACGCAGGTTCTCCGAATTCGAATTCTTGGAATCATCGAATTTTCACAGCGCTCACCTCAACTCCACTATAGCTCTTTAGGAAAAATTCGACACGAGGTTCTTACATTAAAGTTGCAGATGTGTATTAACTTTTGGATCAAATCCGTCGAAGGGAAGAGATGCTATTCAATTACAAATAAGTAATTCTAACATTTCGATGTCACACTAGAGAATCTGGCCGTAAATACGAGGTCGAATTGAATTTCATACGATCAATTAATAGGAACATAATTAAAAAGAAATCGCCTTCTATTTCCCTTGCCATTTTGGGCTTAACTTCAAACTGGTTAAGTGGGATTACCGTCAACAACAAAATAACCATTTCAGTTAACCTTAACGCTTCTGACAAACAAGTCATCACAAAGCTCAATTTAACAGCGCCCCATTCATAACCGTTTTCCGTCTAATTATGATGGGCCAGGCGCCCTTGAACATGGTTATTGAACCATGAGTGGAAAGTGATGGACAAATCGCCGCATATTAGAGAAAGGTGCTGACCTTGGTCAGTTAGGGCTTTTTCTAAATGTGGACGGCATTGTATCTGTCTGGGTCAGCTCGCAAGTTAACCTTGTCCCACTACACATCCGACAGGAAATACTTCGAGTTATCGAAGCCTCGAATAGATACGATTAATCACGCCTATCGTTTAATCAAATGAGAGCGAAAACTAGTTAAGTTGAATGTGACTTGATTAAGTGTTTGTTTTTGTTTTGCATAAACAGGGCGGAGAGACATTCACACGATTTGAATGGAATACAGGGTGTTTGTAAAGTCTCTACATATTTTGATTTGATCTTTGCTAATTGCATTCTTTATGCAGACAATCTTGAAGAACGCTGACAGTAGAAGAATGAACAGCCAATGTTTGTACTCGCTTGCGTTGCGCTCAACACAAGTGGGGAAGATCTCACACGCAATTTCAGAAAACCAGGACATACTAGGCTGTAAATCAAGAATCTAGTAGACAAAGGGCCGTACCGAGACGATACTGTGTCCCTGGCAGAATTGCTCAAGCGGTCCCCGCCCACCACCACAATACGAGTTGCATTTTTGTTAATTTTTCATCCTTTTATGCCCCACCCCGGAAAAATAATCTTCTTGAATTTTTTTTTCTTACATAAATTTAGCAAATTTTACATCCTCGAATATAAGCAGCGGGATGGTCTCCCCTAAACTTTCTCGCATATTCCCCAAAAAAAGGTGCTGTTTCCCCTCCCCGCGCGTGGAGAAAAAAATTCGAACCTACTCTAACCCAGAATCCAATGACTATTAGAAGGGTTTTCATTGCAGATTATAGTGATTGTAAAATATTTAGGTAAAGAATCAAATTTAAAGAGATGCGTACCGATTAAAACGCATCTACCACACACTGCTAGGTTCCACTCTCGCCGGCTCAAGGACAAAGTGACGTAATTCGCTCAATAGCTGCAATTACTAGTTATCTATAGGCATAACTAACAACTCACGTAATTTCTAATCACTCACAGAAGGCTTATTCTTAAAATTCTTTTTTAATTCCAGAACATATAGTTACAATTTAACTTTTAAATTTTGTTTATTTAATGGTCATTTTTGTGGCCCCCTTGCCTGCGCCAATGGCGGAGATTGGCCACCCTCTCGGTATGGCCCGGAGTGGACAATTTCAAGCGAACTGATAATGCTAAAGACGAAGATCGTTCTGGAAAGCCGTTAGTAATAGAAGAGAAAGAACAAAATGCACACGATACAGTCATGCATAGATAAGGTTACCGTAAATTTTTTTTGTTGAAATCTAGACACATTAAGTGGTGGTGGGGGGTTGAAGGGTATTAGAAGGGGGATCAAAGTATAGTTTAAAATTCTAAAAGCAGCCGACCAACGACCCTCTTTCATAACACTAGCAAAGAGTTTGAGGAAATGAAAAAAAAAAACATTTAAGGCGTCAGAATTCAAAGAAGATACCATTTTTATTAATGTTTGGTAATTCAAAATTATAATAATGGATAAGAGAATTAAAATAAAACTGCCAAAACTTCTAATTTTCAGTTTGAACTTTGGTCAGGATAAGGAGGCCCATCCACTTTCTCATGAACAATGAATGTAAAGAGTGTAAGCAATGAATTTTTTTTTTTCATTGGCGCGGAATTTCGATTAAGCCAGGTTTTCTCAATTGCAACGAAATTTATCTCTCGCCGCATTCATTGGCATAAATCCGGACATTTTGAAGATCTGGACACTAGTCCAGGCATATGATAACCCTAAGCAAAGCCCATCCACTTCGACAAGGACAATAAGAAGGGAGCTCAGTGTTTCATAGTCTATAGTTACAAGCTGAAAAAGCATGCCTACCACATACAGATTGTCCATAAAATGAAAGATGTGGAGTGTGCTGCTCGGCGAGTTATGTTTAATGACCTACTAGAGGCCGTGGAAAATGCCGCTTTGATGCAAAATGCGCTGTTCAACGCCGATACCACATTCCATATCGGAGTATATCAAATCTAAGAGGTATTCCGTAAAGATCCGCTGTACAGAACGGTTAAAAAACTAAACAGCAGCAGCAGAGTCTGAAATTATACCACGCATTTCGGTCTACAGTGGATTATGCCCAGGCATTTATTTATTCAAAGAAAGCACACTACAGAGATGACTCCATTTACAGAGCGCATGATCAAAAACATACAAAAAACACAAGCCACAAAGTGAATTAAAACACAAAGAAAAAAAAGTAACTGCAGAGAATACAACAGTTCAAAGCTCTAAACCACATTAATTATAAAAATGTAAACACATAAATGTTTTAAAATGAAAACACGCTATTGCAAAAGCACTAAAAACAGGCCGGGGCTCCAAAAGTCCATGTTGCACACTGACACATTAAAATTATAAAAAAAATCACACAAAGGTATGCAGATTGCAAGGTAGTCAGATTGAAACGCGCTAAATTTGTGACCTGCAGTGGATGTACAGTAACATAATATGGTATATTGTGAAATAAAATTTATTTATGCAGGAGATGTGTGGGAATTTTAGAAGACGGGGACATACGAATCAGCAGTGCTTCAATTATGTTTTTTACTACTAAGTGGACTGTAAGCCGCGAGGACATTAAAAAATTAAGTAATAAACTCATGATTTCATTATATTCAAAACCGGATTAAGCCTTCTAGAAGGCCTATAGGCAATACAAGCGTCAGGGTCCCGTTCCTCCCAACTTCCAAAACCATATATATATATATATATATATATATATATATATATATATATATATATATATATTCTTTTAATCAAAACAAACAAGAAGACAAAAGGACAAAAATTCAAAAACATACAAGAAACAAAGGACAAAAAAAGAGGACAAAAATTGAAAAATATCACGGTTAGAAGCTCGTCAGGAAGAGAAGCCCGCCTATGATATTAATAAGTGCTTTTTTCTACTAACGACTTACGAAAAACGTAAAAATTTTGTCGCTATCCCCTCAAAAAGCACAAAACAATTAAACTTATGACATATATTCTTTTAATCCCTATACAAGCATATTTTAAGTAACAAATAAGCAGTTTTAAGTTAGAAGTTTTTAGCCAAATTGTAATAATAAAATATTTAATTACGGATCACCTTCAGGAGAGTTGATTTCAGTATCACGTAAATACAAAAATGTAGAATTTAAATTTAAAAGTAATTTTTAAAGAAATGGTAAAAAAAAAAATACAAAACATTTTGTTACATAATCTAAATAGCCTAATAAAAAATTTGCCAGGACTGTTAAGTCAGTCCGCCAAATATAAAACAAACTGGACCACACTAATCTGCAAGCGAAATTGAAAACATGAAAAAAATCCAAAGAAAAATGTTCTGAAATTTAAGTGAAATGTGATTTTGATTTGAATAAGTTCAGCAACACAGTTCTTTCAAATTCAATGAAGCATTAAATTAATTTATTTTCAAAATAATGCCAAAGAAAGATCACGAGGAGCTGGGGCCTTCAGAATTGGGGTCCCTAGGCATTTACCTACTTTTCCCATATGATAATCCGGTCCTGATTACATGCAGTGCCCATCAGCTCCGAAATAAGCAGAGATGCAAATGATAAATATCACAACAATCCAAACAGAACGGCATTTTACCTTGTCATCCTTACATTGAGTGCCACTGCTAGAGTCAGTGAATTTTTAAAACTACACAAATTTAAGCTACGGCGCTTTCAGTGCACTCTCCACCTGCATTCACACACTTATCCCAAGCTCGTACAATTGTCGAAAACATTCCTCGAACCCATTATATGAAAGTGGAACAGCTGTCCCGACGCACTCTGAATGACCTCCTCAACACTTGAGAAACGTTATCCATTCAATTTCAATTTATACCACGGAAGGAAGGGATATAAGTCAAAATTGCGACGAAAATAAAAGCGAAGCGCAAAAGCATATGATTGGCGCATGTGCAGCAGGTCATTTTGATGTATTTGCATTAAGGCGCACACAAACTTACGAGTCGAACGGTTCGGGAACTGCTCGCAAGCCGTACAAGGAGATTATTTTCACAACGAACCAACTGCTAACCTTGGGAAAAGATAAAACCCATTAATCATCGCTTGCAAGTCAACAATAGAGGAGGTCTTTGGAAGCGCTTTTGAATACGGCTTCGTTTGTAGAGTCGACCTTTCAGGTTCGAATGAGGTTCGCGGGGAACGAAGAACTACACTCGAACACGTCCTAACGTGATCGACGAATCCTTTTTGTCCGCTGAAAAACCGGCAGGATTTAGTTCGCCGCGAGCGGTTCGAGTCGAACCAAACACCCCTTCTACACCTGCAATCCAGCTGCTCGCGTTCGGCTGGTAAGTGCATACGATAGGGATGGGAAAATCTACCAGTTTTAACCGAAAACCGGTTGGGTTTTTTTTTGTTTTGTTTCAGTTAATCGGGGTTTTTTGGGGGGGGGGGTGGCCCGGTTTTTTTTTTTTTTTAAATCCAATAACCGGGTACAAAAACTGGATCGGAAGACAGGCTCGATTTTAGATTCGATTAGACTAAAATTTATCAAGTTATGAAGCTTTGAACTTCATCATATTAGGCCAATCAACGACAACCGCTTTCGAAGCGTCTTTTGATTGGCGGATTACTGAAAGAGTCTTTATGAACAGATAGATATTGGCCAATGGATTGATTTCCTGTAAAAACAATAATAAAAAAATTGTCTACAAACGGCGTTTGTTTTACATATATATATATATATATATATATATATATATATATATATATATATATAACGAAAACCGGTTATTATCGTAAAAATTGCCATCCCTAGCATACGCTCCTTTAGGTAGCAGCCAGTGACACACAGAAGTATGCGTGTCTCGAGCAGTGGCGGTTTTTCGCACAGGTGTTAGAGACGCTCGCCTCGTGCCTCGAGAATCTAGAGGGCCTCAAAACCTATTCGACTTACATCGTAGGGCTAAACTATGGCGATTTTCCGACATTGGATAGAGGGAGGGTGCCTCAAAGCGATTTTTAGCCTGTGGCCTCATATCGACAAAATCCGCTACAGGTCTCGAGTGTAAAATTGTGCGCAAGTATTAACGCATGGCGTAGTAAGACCTTACTTGTGTGCGTCTTACCTTTATATACGTTTTAGTTTACGGTTTCTTTGTGGCTGTGAAACAATTTCAAATCTGTGACAGAACTAATCCCTATTAATAAGGTGACCAACCGTCCTCCTTTATTGCGTCTGTGATCCAGTGGTGCAAATGAAAATCCAAATAGTGCCTTTTCATATTATTTATTATGATTAAATTATAGATATAGGTAGATATGACATTATATGTTATTTACACTATTTACAAGACAATATTAAGTCCCCGGCACTTTCCATCCAAACCATTCCTTCCGTTTCCATGCCTGCCACGCAATCGACTCTAATGGCGGAGGAAGCCGTTGCCACAAGATGCTCAAAAGCGCCATCTGGGTAGAATCCGTAACATCCTTTTCTAAGTTCTGTCCACCCTCGTTATTACAAATGTTTTTATTATGCATTTATCATATTATAATGTATTCTGTATTATTATTGCAATGAATAAAATCTTTCTTTAATTTACGATATTTTTTATCTTCAATTTATTTGAGACCTCCTTTCCACTGGAAAAAAGTTGGTCACTTTACTATTAATCAACGACGAGGCATGGAACAACTATCGAAGCGGTTTTAACAAGATATCTCTAAATAATCGATACTAAAAGTTTCATATCATGTTTTAATTACTGTAAGCCACTTCTTACATTTATAAATAATAATGAAAAAAATTAATTTATATTATCTTTAATATTTTGAAATATTTCTTTTCAACCTAAAGTAACTGAAGTTTATCAGCTTCGTTAAAAATAGCACTTAAAAATAAAATATAAATAAATAAGTTGATTAAAATCCAGTCAGAAAAAAAAATACTTTACAGCTAACGGCATAAGTTCACTTCAACCGTAAGCTTATTCAATGAAATAAAAGGATTTTCCCCCACCTTCTCTTTTAACGTAATTCTCTTTGAATTTAAATTAAAACTAATAAGAATAATACCGCAACCTTTCTTTAATTTTGAAAAAGATCAAAAATAAATTTTACTCTTTAATTTCGAATAAAAAAATACGGGTCATAAACCCGGTGTAGTTTATTTTTTAATTGCAACGTGATTAATGACAAATACAATCATTTTTTTAAAAAAGCTGAATAGCTCTAGATTTAAAGATGTGTATAAAAAAAGCAGACTAAAGGGGTGATTGAACTTATTTCCGCCGAAAAAAAAAATACAAAAAACCCCAGAAAATTCATCTGCAGTAATTACAAATGTTATATGTTGAAAGTTTAAATCATGTTTCCAACTAATCTTTGGAAATAAAGAAAACATTTCCTTAATCCCCGAGAAATTTAGCAATTTGTTTAGGTGAAAATATTTGATCATAAACATAAAATGTCTAGACACGACAGTCTAGACTGGGAAAGTCTCGGAACTAATAATGGCATTTCACATCTAAAATGTCGGTGTTGTAAAAGTCTTTAACTTTTGGAATAAATATTCTCAGGTTCAAAATTCAGACATAATTCTGATGTGTATTAAATGGTTATTGGCATGAATATCCCCCATCATCAGACATTTGACAATGGGGATGCGTTCAATATAAGAAACAAAAAAAAGATGCTAAATGAAATAGGACATCACTTTTTTTTCCGTTTCACGTAACATTCACTATTGTTTAAGGTAGGGCTTTCTAAATATTAGACACCCCCTCCCTAGTTAAATTTGTTAGTTTAGTAATATTAACGTCACTTTTAGAAGCAACACCAGGGCTGTTTTGCGACGGACTTCGTAATTTTGAACCGCGGTCAGATGACGAGGATGACACCTCAGCTGGCACCACTCTCTCCAAATTTCAGCACCACACTAACGGGAGGACGTTCGACTCACTGAGTATGATTTAACGTACACAAGGACCACAAACACGGCGGATCTCAGTGAAAAGGGAAGTGTAGCAAGGTTTCGAGCCTGGAACTTTCGGGCCCCGAAGCCGAGATCTTACCGCTAGGCCATCCCCTTCCATGTAACTGGAAAACTGGGCCGGGGTAGGAAGGTGGTTGAATATCAGCTCATGAACCGGTGGGTTAAGGCTTAGGGACCCAACTCTATCAAAAATCTGCAGTGTACGAGAGCCTGATGAACGTTAACACAATCAATACGGCGAGCATGTAGAAAGATCTTTGTTGCCTTTCACTAAACGGAGAGCGTCTCGGCACGACCCCTTTCCTTCTACCAAATTCAGCAAGATGTCGGCACGATCGCGAATTTGTTAACGTTCATTATCTCGCCGTGATTGGTAGAAGGTAAGGGTAGCGTGCCGAGACGCTCTCAGCCTCCGAGAAGCGCAACAAACAACCCTGGCAAGCTCGGCGTAGCGAATGTGTGAAACTTTCTCCTCTTGTTATGGTGAAGAAATTTATAAGGGGGGGGGGGGGTTTGGGGGCGGGGGGCGGCCGGTTTATCCGCCCCCGGGCCCACGCAAACCGGGCCCCCCCCCCCCAAGATAAGTGTCGTGCACACTCAAGACGGTTTTCCTAAAACACCACTCGAGTTACCAAAATCTTTCATTAAAACATTCTTACGTCAGAAGATGTTGACCACCTGGTAAATGGCTTGGGGTGATGGAGATACTGGGAGGCTCATTCACAACATAATTCCCAAAGTTAGCTTGCTACCAATCAACCGGACACGTAGCGAAGTTTTGTTTTTCACATGGGCCTTTCCCTTCGTTTCTCCAAAGATTCAACCTTGCCGAAACCTCATTCTGTTCTTGTGGGGGAATCGGCACACCAATCCATTATGCTACAGTTTGCCTCCTCACAACCTCCTACCATATGGCACCACCCAGCCAACATCAGCCAGTAGGGTTCCGCAGCGTAGCCAACAATTCAGCGTCAAGAAGGACGATACATAATTTGCTCCACTTTCTCCAAAGAGAAACCAGTCCTTTCCGTCCAGATCCCAATTAATTGTTTTTTCTTTCCTCCAATAGTCTTCTCAGTTGAGTCCAATGCTATCGTCCCATTCCCACATTCTTGGCCAAAATTTTCATAAATAGCAACTTCTGTAACCGAACATCCTCTTCCTCCTGCGATGAGGGAATTTAAAACCAACCAAACTTCAAATGTCCATCCTGCGTCTTCATCTCTTCATCATTTTCTTTGGAGGTGGAAGGTCTCGTTTCACCAGTTCAACATTCAACTTCGCCTCCTCTTCAGCCCATCATCCCCTAATGAACTCAGAACTGCTTTCTTTAGTCGTTCTATCAGGACTTTCTTCCAAGATTCGCCGTGTTTGATCTTCAAATAGAGTTCCATCAGCTAACTCTTCTTCAAAATCGAACTTATTAAAACTCTGTGCGGCCCATTTCTCTGTTTTTGTGTACATTTTTATTTTATTTTTATTATTGTATTAATTTGTTTTTTCATCTTTTTCCTTCCATTTTTTTTTTTTTACTTTTGAATGTATTTTTTTCACTCTTTATATAGTTTCTCCATTGCATTTAGTTTTTATTACTGTCCAGTTATTTCAAGTTTAACTGTGTAATTTTGTGTTATTTCATAGTTTTATTTTACTCGGTGTTACCAAAATTTTTTATAATGCATAACACAATAGAAATCCTTCCTAATGCAATAGCTCCTGCAAACATTTGTAAAATTGTTGCGCTTTTAATTAGGCAGTGGTGTAGAAATTGTCAAGTTTTAAGAGAGGTCGCCCCCTCGGTGGTTTTTTCCCCACTTCATGTCCGCGACACTGCTTAAATAACCTTAAGGTTATAGTTGCAGGGGCATGGAGTGGTGTTATATTCGAAACGGGACTTAAACTAATTCAACCGAAAAAAAACCCACTTTCGCCATGCGATTTTCATCCTCCGTTTTTGTTGTTGTTGTTGCAGTTAAGAAAATCAAATTCTCAAATGAGGTGTTAATCTCATAGTAGTAAAAAAAGAAATCTTATTCAATGCAATTATTTTAGAAATATTTTAAAACGGGGCAGATAGAGTATTTGAATTTCTTTATCTTCTAGTATGCTGAAGAAAATATAACAGGAGCAGAAGTTCACTACACCACACCCACTGTTGCGAAAGCTCTGATTCAATAAATTCTCAATCAATTCAACATTTCATTATGTTCTTTTTAAGCTTGAATCTCTAAAATTTTATTTAATTTTAAATATAGTAAAGCAGCGTTATACGTCTTTCAAGAGACCGACGTAAAACGACGTATAAATGAAAAGACGTATAATTGAAATATTAATAAACAACTTTGATTATAGAAATTTGATACAAATTCATTTAAGAGTATTAATCTTAAAGTTTTTCTAAGATAGTTCTATTATAATACTACACAGTATAGAAATCAATAAGTAAATTTTAAAATTTAGCATCTAATCATAAAAGTGAGAGAAATCACACACATTACTGGCATATCTTAAGTACTAATGATACATTTCTTGTACGATTTATGTACATGCAGGTAGACGCTTAAATAAGAAGAGAAGAAAAAAATCTTTAACCGTCGTGTGAGTATCAAGTACAATATTATGAATCGAATTAAGTTCGTTGGATGTTTTTTCACTATTCTTTTGACAAAAATAATAATAGTAATAAGTTCGAAATTTTTCAATGGAGTCCATTGCGTCTTTAAAGAAGGGTGGAATAATTTCTTCATCATCGCTAAAATTAGAACCAGACAATTTGTTTTCTATTTATTCATCAACTGAGAATAATTTCGAAGTCACGATACATCACAGTTCACACACTAGAAAGGAGGAATTTTTCACATATTAGAACGGGAGTAAACGACGTATAAAACCGAAGCTATGCGTCGTTTAAACGAAATAATTTATCATTACAGTGAACACGAATGAATCGGGACTGTGATGAAACGACGTATAAATGAGAAACGTATGAACGGTGCTTTACTGTATAAAGAGAAATAGAACAAGTTTAAGCCAGTCGCTGACGAATAGGATACAGTTCATAGTAAAGATATGTACCATGAAAGTATAGTATTTAGTTTAATTAATTTATTTAATTAAATAAATTAATTTAATTAGCTTCTCGAAGCAACACTAGGGCTATTTTGGGAAGAACCTCGAATCTTTGAATCGTGGGCAGATGAAAAGGGGGACACATGAGTCGTCACCCACCCTTCCAAACTTTCACCCCACACCTGCGAGAAAACGTCTAACCCCCGGCGGCATATTTAAAGCAGGGCATTCACCAGTGTTCCAATCCACTTTTTTTGGAACACAGTATGCCAAACCCATTTGTCAATGTGAAAAATCCCAATGATAATTGGCGTAGACTGAGGAAGAAATTGGAATTCCAAAGTAGTTGGTTTCCCATTCACCCCATTCGGCCACAAAAGTGAATTGTGATTCTTCGAGGCGGGCGATAAATCACCCGTGTGTGGGGGGAGCGTTGGGGAGGGGGAATATGCGTGGGAGTCATACTGGAGAAATCAGGGCGGAGAGGAGAGGGTGCTCTTTCCAAAAAGCGAAAATCCCCCAAGCGGGTGAGGAGCAGAGTGGGTGGGAGTCCCCCTACCCGCCGGAGGAGTCGGGGGGGGGGATCGAAGTGTGATATTCGAGATAAGCAGAAACTTATCTCGAAGGTCACGGAATGACCCGCTTAAATCTATGGGCTTGAATGGGTGGAATACAAACTGTCGTTAGTGCTGTCGTGAATGCTCAGCTTAACGTGCACAAGGTTCTCACACACGCCGGATCTTTCATGAAACCAGGTTTTTAACCTAGAACTTACGGTACCAGGAAAAAGGTTCTCTACCATTACTCTAGGAAAAGTTACACTCCAGGCGCAGATTTAATAAACAAGAATGAGGTGCTCAAGTTGTGCGTCAAAATCCTGCCGATAGATGTGCCAACTAATGTATGGTTGCCAAGTTCCTGGAAAAGCACCAAACCTTGCGAATGGCTTAAACGCCAAGAAGCCAACACTGGTGAAAAATAGCAAAAATGAATCGAAGATGATATTTGCAACTAATCAATATTCGGTTTTAAGAAATTCTGTAGTTATCCGTAATAAAGATCTTTTGAAGCCAGGGCACGACATTTTGATGTCTCCATCAGCGAATGAGCTAAAAATAGGTAAAACACTAAGCACAAATTCTCGATCTGAAAACAATAATCCAGTTTAAATATAAACGATCCGCGATTCAGAGACAAAAAAAGCAATTTTACTGCATGTCTAGACGTCATTTCCAACAGTATATAAAACTCTTCGGTTCTCGAAACGATTATGAAACACATTTGAATAAATTTAGGAACAATACCCATCTTTGAGCAAAAAACAGTCTACCCTTTTATAAGATGTCCCGGCAACAAAGAATGCAGATATTTTGAAACGCTTATTAGAGCTAAAAATATAGAAAATACAAAAAAGAAAAATTAGTTATGTTTTCTTTTGAGAAGAATTTTCAACAATAAAAAAAATATATAAAACAATAGTTACAAACAAAGCTAAACAAAATAAAAAAATAAAAGGGTGTGTCTCATCCATATAAGCCCATACATACAGTTATATTTAAACACATGTTGCATTTCAATATTTATGAGAAGGAGCGGCAGTCCGACGAAGAAACGGAAGTTTTGTTGTTGTGGCGCCCTCAGGTATTCGCCTAGTTTAGAGGTTCCAAACCTTTATTACCTCCAGTAATAACATTTGTAGGATTTACGTTTGATTTTAAATTTTATTGCATTTTTAAAAATAGTATTAGTTCCACGACCTAACAAATGAAAACAACATTGAAATAATTCCTCATTAACCTATGATGAAAGCTAACAATTACTTGTCGTGATAATCGACTATCCAAAGCAAGACAATTCCAATGCAATCCCTGAGAATATTCTATGGAGCTGAGTTTTATAATATCAGCTTTAAGTGAAGAGATACTTTCACACGAACATGGGGAAACGAAATTCTTTATTATTTTTTATTATTATTATTTTATTATTTTATTTATTATTATTATTTTAATCTCTTATGCTTTAAAAGGGCACGGTGACCTAGTGGTAAGGCCTCGGCCTCGGGACTAGAGGATTCCAGGTTTGAAACCCGATTCCACTGAAAATCCGCCATGTATGTGAGCCTGGCGCACGCGAAATCTGATGTCGTGGATCGAATGCTCTCACACTGGAACGGTGCGGAAGCTTGGAGAGGGAGTGCCCGCAAAGGTGTCGTCATCGAACAGTGGCTCAAAAATTACGAGGTACATCCCAAAATAGCCCTCGTGTTGCTACAAAATAGAACGCTAATATTACTCAACTAAACCTATACTTGGTGTTTTCAACCATTACCAATTTCACTTTCGAGTCCCCCAACCTGGTAAGCCATGCCCCACAGGTTGGGAACCTCTAGCTTAGAGTCACCTAAGTGTAAAAATGAGGATGTCGCGCCAAATGAGAGCTGGAAAAAATGCAGCTCAAATTAATGCAATTTCAAGCGGAGAAAGAGTTGCTTTTCTCTCGCTTCGCGAGGTTCTTTGCGTTAATATCGTATCCGTAGGAGGGGCAAAACTTAATGCAGCTCTGGTCTGTCTCTCTCTTAATTCATCATTAATTTTCCGTCTTTGTTTACATTTTTATTACTTTTTTGCCATTTTCGTTGATCATTGAATTCTCAAAGTGGAAAAGTAAGCCAATTAGAATAAAAGCGAAAATAATCTTTTAAAATAGTTTCGGGGGGGACTGCAGCTCTTCTGGAAAAGCCGCCACTTATTATAGCCTTATCTCGTTGATTCTAAAGCATTAACAATCTTTTACTCACGCGCGTAATTCTTTTCCCTGTCTCACTCGGTGCTATCTATTGCAGGAAAATGAATACCACTTACGTCATATTCTCAATTAGGTTTCGCTTTGCCTGATGAATTTAGCGTTTCATATTGATTCTCATCACAGGTCTCACTGTATAAATTTCACTTTAAAAATCTAGATTACACTGGTATTTTTTCAGTCGAAAGGAAGTCAAAATCTCCCCTCTTTGCTTTCCACGAGCAAGCAAACAATAATAGTTAAATGCAAATAATAAATAAGAATTGTCGAACTGCAATTTAAATTATGTATTTTATTTATGAGCACATATATGTATGGTATTCAGGATATTCAACCTTTATAAAATTCAATATAACTATTACAGAATTCATGCTTAAAAAACAGCCATTCGTAGAAAACCCCTCAGCCCCAGCTTCTCTTGGAGAACAACGGAAATTCTGCTCGCTGGAATGTGTTTCTAAATCTTAATAGTATTCGACTGGAATTTTTATATACGCTGCCCTTTGTATCTGGCTTCCAAATTATGAAAGAAAAATTATACTACGTTCCGCACATGTGGAGTAAAAATTATTTACTACAAATACTCATATTTCCTCGAATATTCCAAGTATTTACTTTAAATTTTAATACAATGCTTCGCTAACATAGTGTCACGTATTCTATAAATTTCGTATACGAGGGTTGTAAATAAAGTAGTGGCAACAGAGATAGTAAAAAAATTATAATGAACTTATAAGTAAAATTGCTTTACATTCCTTCAATATTATCACCAGCAAAGTTTTTTGCCTTTTGCCAAATGTCGGGAAGCCATAGGATACCGTTGGCATGGTGTTGTTTGTTGATGGCAGCAATGGAGCGCCCTAACACTCGCCAATTCTTCAGTACGCGCCACGCCGTTTGTTGACTAACACAAACTTCTACGGATAATTCCCGGACAGTCCATAGAAGGTTTATGGAAAGGAGAGCACTCACGATGTCATTCTGATATTGAGGAATGGGCGGCCGATCTGTGCGGTGCAAATCCGCAGACTCATTCCGACCCGCGCGAAACGCTTCGACCCATCGTGCTACCGTCCTATACGGTAACGCACAGGCTTCACGTAATCCGTGATAACATTCAGGTGCATTTTTGCTACGGGCAACCTCGATTTTAATCCACGACCGCTGATCAGTTTTTCTAAACATGCTTTAGAACGGGAAAAATGACACTTTCGACTTCAACGCCGCTTCTAACCAAATCGACTGTTTTATGCAATCCACAGAGAATATTCTCTGTGATGCAATCTACACATCGACAGCAGTGCCACCTCACGGCTCCCATATCCTGTTTGCGCATGTCCGATCTTCTGCAACTTTCTGGACTACGTTGCCACTACTTGATTTACAATCCTTGAAATTTGGTTGGAAACTCTGCATGTTATAAACAAAAAACATGCTGGAAAATTTGGGATTTTTAAAGAAAACCTTTATATTTTCCCAATTATGCATGCTATTTTTACTAAAATATATGTAGCGCACAGGAAACAAATCCATTGATGAAAGCTGCAAATCATTATCAGCTTTCTGTGAAACGCGGTGTATACAAATCATTTTTTTTTACACTTTCTGGTCGGTCCCCTCGTGACCAAATCTCAGCGGTAAAATGTGGGTTCCGACGATTGTACTTCAACCGTCTTGTTGAGTCAATGCCACGTCGACTTGCTGCACTTCGCCTTGCATAAGGAGGTCCCACACGATATTAGGAAGTATTCCATAATTTTTGGCACTTCAGATACCATGCGCAATGATGTTTATTATGTGACTCTGAGGTCACTGAATCGAATCAATATATAGGCGGAGATCAAAATTGAAATGAAACTTTAAGTAAAGAAGACTGAGAGTTAGTCATGGAAATCAAAGTGAAACGTTCACTATCAAAGTGAGAGTAACTATTTACTATTAAAATTTGTAACAAAGTGAGAGTAACTACTAACATTTTATTAATTTTTCATTTTTTGCTTATTTTTTATGTAAATTTATTTATTTATTATGCATATTTGTATTTATGTAATTATTCATGTTTCTAATTATTTATTATATTTTTTGTTTTTGTATTCATATTTATATTTGTATTTTATTGTTTTTATATTGGTATATGTATTTTGTATTGTATTACTTATATTGTATTATATTACTTATATTGTTTTGCATTATATTATCCAATTTTTTGTATTGTATTGCATACTTGTATTGTAATACGTTAATTTTTGTATTCAAATTTTTCTTCCCGCCAACACGTAACATGCTTTACACCCTTTGGGTAAACAGGGTCGGCGTGGCCAATAAAAAAAAGGAAACGTTAAAGGGAAAAAAAAGAAGTATAAAGGAAAAAATAAGTGAAGCATGCATACCAATTCATTGCCATGTAAGAGCAACATGAAAATCTGACCGTCAAATTAGAAAGCTTTATGACATGTCTAGACGCTATTTTGTAAAAACCTATCCGAAAACAATGGCGAAACACTTTAGTCTCTACCCCATACGATTGCGAAACACACTCGAATAGACTTCAGAACAATATCGACATTCTGGCAAAAATTAGTCTATCCTTTTACCAGACATCAAGGCAATAAATAATAATTCATACATTTCGATGTTTGATTATGAAATAAGACGTAAAGATTAAAAAAAAGGTATATTCCTCCCGCATACTTCAGTAAATGGCTGAAGTGAAACGTATCAGCCATGAAACAATTTTTTCATTTTTAATATTTTAATTACTTTGTTTTTTTCATACCATCAAGTTTTAGACATACCCGAATCAGAAAAAAACGATTATTGGAATTACGCCAATTCTGTCTGGGAGCATAATAGCAAGACAAGTGAAATTCCGCAAATAGATCAGTTTCAAAATTTGGACGAAATCCGTGAACGGAAAATCTGCCTGTCAATGTGAACACAGTAGCTCAAACTAGTTGGATGAAATTTAACATATGGTTTGATCACAAGAAGTGTAGTTTTGTACCAATCCGCCAAGAAGTTAACTGTCTGTTTGCTTATCTTTTCGTGTGTAACTAAAAAGTTTCCCTTATACACATGGCACGGGGGTCAGGACAACTTAACGGAAGCAAGGACAGATGTCTCTCTACAGGAGCACGGTATGCGCTTCCTTCCACGTATACCCATTCAACTGACAGGGAACCTTTTGGGTTCCGAGTATACGAGTGGCGTTAATGTTAATGTGGAACTAAAAGAAGACAACAAGCTAGCTAAATCAAATTTGATATGTGGTATTGACACAAAACTGTAGATCTGTATTAAATTTTCGGTCCAATCGCCCAATAGGAAGAATTGTCCCACAATGCATACTCGATTTTATTTACTATAGGAAGAAGCTAAGCACAAAACATTCTACCTACGCCAGTGTTTCCCAATGTGGGGTGCACGCCCCACAAAGGGGTAATTCGAAAATTGGGGGGGGAGAAATCGACTGAATATAACAGAACGGGGGAGATTTGAGACTGAAGCTAACTAAATTTAACATAAAATCTCTTTGAAGCAAGCATCAAGCGTAAGGATCTTGCTTAATTTAAATAATAAATAGTTACTAATTATTACAATAAAATTGAAAAATCTTCATTAAAATTATTTTGTACTTGAATTTCAGTTCTCCATTATATGTTTTGAAAATTTACTTACGGTGTTACTCAACAGTTTCCCAGTGATTTCTCCCTAAAACCTATCATTTAAGTTTCTTCAGTGAACAATTCAATTTTTGAATTTTAATATATGTTACATAGGGGGCATAAAAGTTGTAGATAGACTTAGGTGGGGCATGGCAGAAAAGGTCGCGAAACGTCATATCGTGGAAATATACGAGAAAGTCGAGATAAGAGCACTCCCGCTGGTTGCTATAGAAGTTCTGCTTCAAACATTTAAACACATACCCAATATCTGTAAATAGTTCAGTTCACATTCTAAAATCGGCAACATTCAAACAGCAGAAAATTGGAATTTTAGTAAAAGTCTAGAATCCAGTTTCATAAAGTTGCAAAAACTCACTTGTCACACAGACGGTTGCGAAATACGTTTGAATAAGTTTACAACAATATCCCTCTCAGGACAAAAAGGACAAGAGTCTACCCTTTTATCAGACACCCAAGCAACTTATAATAAACAGATTTCGATGCGCAAGTGTATACAAGAGCTAAAACATAATAAAAGGAAATGTCAAAAACTTCAGTTAGTGCTTTTGAGAAACATTCTCAACGACAAGGAAAAGTTAGAAAACAACAATTCTCAACGAAGTTAGAGACGAACTAAAAAGAATTGAAAACTATAAATAAACTTTTCCATCTTCAATTGAAATTATTTTTACTCAAGTTGTATGCATCCAACGCATGCTATTTATGTTGTTTGGCAACACTCAAAAAGTGAAATCTGTTATCGACTTAAACAGGGGTGTCTAAAATGATCTAGCTCAACATTTATAGATAATTTGGTGTTTTTTAAGGTAGCTTTCACGTAACAAGCGTCTCATATTATTATTTTTTTTATCTACGCTCTTTCTCGCTGCTGGGTTTTGCTCCCTTTCTCAAATCTTGCTCTTTTTACATCAAAATTGATTTTCATTTCAGTCAATTCATACTTGCATGATATGCGTCAAATGTGTCGCGCCATTTTAATTTTGTATTCCATTGCGCATTCTGCAGAAGTGGCGGCTCCTCAGCTCAGAAACGAGTAGTGGTACAAAAAATATTTCTCAAGAGAATATAATTAAGATGGAATTTTAAAAAAACATCAGCCGAAAATTTTAAATTGTAATAATCTGAATTCTATTTTATAAAATTATCGACGATTAGTGATTTCTAAAAAACGAATGCGTATACAAGCAGTTGAGTTTCTGTCGTGGCAACATGAAAGCGAAACCATAACCGAATAATAGCGAATGAGAACAATGCGAAGAGAAAGAAACTAAGAGAGCGAACGCCATCCTCCGGTCGGAGGAAGAAAAAAAAAAGGGGGGGGGGGGCCCCCCCCAGTTGGCCGTGTGCCAAAGCTGGGCTGCGGCGAGAACAGCCCGAGCCGCCACCAAACTGAACGGAAGGAAACTTCGATTTTCAACTTCCGAAGGGTCATTTAGCTGTTCCGTAGGAAACGAATTTTGATTTTTCGAGGGCTGTTTCCTGAGCAGTCCCGACTTTTACATTTCCTACTTAGAGATTTATTTTCGGTCTTCTTTCTTCGTTTTCATTGTTATTATTTTTTCACATCTTCGCTGTTCATCGAACTCTTCAATATGAAAAAATAACCAAATAAGATGTTTAAAATAAAGTAAAAAATATGCTTTTAAATGAATTCACGGAGTGCTGCAACTCTGCAGCCCTAATGGACGAGCAGCCACTGTGAAGGGGAGAAAGTACGCGACATTATGGCACAACATGACGTGAGTTAAATGCTAGATGACATGCGCACTTATGTTTGTCATATGATTTTGAAGTCACATGGTTTGACTTCATTGTAAACTTACGCTGTGGTATTCTACAGTTAGATAGAGATTAAATGTCTATCTGTGAATGAGGCATTTACAGGAAACTTAACAGTTCAATAAACCTTTTAATTACTATTGTACACCGTTTAATTCCTGAAGTGAAAATCAATTAATTTCAAGTAAACTAATCAAATCATTTGGAAGGGGAGGGCTTCACAAAATTGTGAACTCCGTCTAATCCCACTCCCCCTCAACACTAGAATAACACCATATCGTTTAATTTGCCCGAAATTATTGGCTATAAAATATGTTCGTTCTGCATTCTTGACTCAAACTTCAGTTAAAAGAAGAACAACTGTTCTTTTGAACAAAAAGAACGAAACTGTCTACCAAATCTAAAAACCGAAACCCAATGCTCTCTTTGATTAGTCAATTGAATCGACAAAATGTAGAGCAAATGTCCTTTTTGTATTTTATTACGAACAATGACGATGTTTCGGCATAGCCTTTATTATTCATCCCTTACAAATGTTCTCGTTCGATTAGCGTCAGAAGATATCTTTTTATTTTATAAATACAGACTGAGAAGATTCCAGTAACGATGCCATTTTTTTGCTAATATGTAGGAATGTAACATATTTAGATACCAACACCTCTTATAAGTTTCGAGATATTACAACGGAAATTTCTCTTAAAATTTATTTCATCACTCTTATAGTGAAAACAGATTAAGCTAAATCTGCTGGTAACTTTTTGATTCTTTGCTAAGAAAAGTAAAATATTTATTAAAATATATTTTAAAACATCAAAATTTCCCATGCGCACAAGAACATAGCATATAACTCAATAACACTTTAACTAAACAGAGTATATAATTAAAGTACGAAATTTAATAATGAATAATAATAATAGTAATTAATTTAATAATAATAATGAATTCAATAAAGAATAATAATTAATTTAATAAAGAATAATAATTAATTTAATACTATTAATAATAATAAATTTAATACTATTAATAATATTAAATTTAATACTATTAATAATAATAAATTTAATACTATTAATAATAATAAATTTAATACTATTAATAATAATAAATTTAATAAATAATAATAATTAACTTAATAATGTGAACTTGTATATTTAATATTACTGAAAACACCATTTTTAGCTTCTCGAATATGAAATAGAAAAAGTATAGTAATTTTTAATAAAACATCTTTATTTTGATGAATCTCCACACTTAAACCGATCTGACTGGAAAGAAAAAAAACCAACTTTGCAATTATGGCTGTCGGAATTCGCTATATCTCTCTATGTGAATACGATAACTAAAAAACGGAACGAACTAGACAAATGAAATTTGGCATGTCATATTTGCACCAAAATTGTAGATTTCTATCAAATTTTGGAGGAAATCCGCGCATGAAAGATCTGTGTTGGGTGCAGTTCAGTTGAAATAAGAGACGTACGACTTTTCCAATCTTTCTTTATTGAAAGTCATAATTAAATAAGTAAAGAAGGTAAGTAAGAGGGCTTGTCCACTGAGAAATAAAATCTTACCCCAGCTACACAAGCTGATTGATTACATGACTTGGCTGGACAGTAAACAACAGAATTCCACACACACACACCATAGTAGTACCACAGTAAAACCAAGTAGAGCTTATACATACATGCTGTGACGTAAACCCGTTATAACCAGCTGACGTAGGAACTCGGAATACATAATTGTTGCCAACAGTCTGTTTGTCTGCCCGTTCGTGTACACGTGAACACGATAACTCCAAAACCATCCAATCTATATGAATGAAATTTGGCACATCATTTTAACACCAAATAGATCTGCTACCACGAAAGAATAAAGCATTTTTGTAAGTAAATGAATAATAAATATCTATTCAGAAGATTACATAAAACATTTGACACAGTTTAAAATTTATATTCTACAGAGCATTTGGTCCAAAAGCACCACAACTGCACTTACTAAGAAATAAAAATTCAAATATCGCATTTCCCATCTATTTTTTTCACATGCATCCTCAAATATAAAGGGTCATAAAAAATGAAATAAAATATTTTTAAAAAAATTCAACAAGGAAATAAAAGAATTGTGATGTGAAATAAAACCCTACGAAATCAGTACAGTGGAATAATTCGAATGTGGTAGAGGAAAAATCAAGGCAACTTTCGAACGAGGTCGGTACCAACATCAAAGCTTTGGTGAAGAGTGGCGAAAACCACGAGCATGACCGTGGCCCACATGACGGAATCGTGACCGAAACGGGAAAGCGGTGCTGTTGGGGAAAAATGGATGAGACAGAATCTGTGAAAGGACGGTTCTTATGCAACTCAGAGATAATCAATAGTTTCACTTTTACGAAAGAGAAGAGACAAGTTTATTCTCTCCAGATAATTGCCTGTGTCAGTGCGCAGAGCATTTGTGGTAATGCATATGTTGCATTTGTGCAGACCATTTAATCTCTGCCTATTTTTAAGTATAGTAAATAAATAAATAACTATATAAATCATTTGAAATAACGTACTTAATATATAAATAAAACTAATCAGAGAAAGAAATTCCATTATTATACATTTTCTATTCATGCTGTTACATTCTTCTAACATGCTTCACATTTAAATGACAAATTAAATCAATTGGAAATAAAAGTGGGTCTCCACTTTTTCCTAAACGTTCATTGGTTGGCATCCCGAAGCGCGTTACCGTGAAGACGTTACAGTTATTTATACTTCGCTCACTTTCGGAGATGCAACCGATCATCTACCTAAAATAATCGCTAGTATCTTATTTATTAAAAAGACAATAATATTGAAAAATCGCAATTTCTTTATCTTCCCCATTTGATGTTATTAATTGTGTAGATGAATATAATTAAAAGGCGAAATTTTATTTTGTTATTCTTCAGATGGCAGTTTCAATTACAGTTTTTTTCTCCCCTCTTTTGTTTTGAACACATACAACTCACAAATAGTTATCATCAATCGCGAACTAAATATTATGCCATAGTAACATAATAAAAGCATGTAATATAAAAAAGAAGTAAAATGAACGCCTGTAATGGCGTAATAAATGTACATAATATAAAGAAATAAATGAATAACGAAATCGTTTGCAAAAATGAATAAAAATGTTTTATGCAACAATTTCAACTCAGATAAATAAATAACCAAATCGTTGTCAAAAATGTCTGTAATTTGTAATTAGCGCATTTAATGAATATGTGAGAAGAATAAATAAAAGATGAAATTTTTTTATAACAATGAATAAACAAATCGCTTGCGTGATATATTCAATTCCAGTCAGAATAGCTAGAATTGAACACACGATTATTTTGTATTTTATTTTGTTTACAAACAGATATTAAGATACTTCAGTAGTAATTTTAAGTGCTGAAGCTTTTAAATGCCGATTTGAGGACATTCTGACAAAATAATAAATAAATAATTAAATTCATAATTTTAATGTTATTTCTACTGAAAAGCAATAACCAAAAAAATATTTAAGATCTTTAATTTCTTATGAACCGAATAAATACATTCAATAATTCTTTAGAATTCGGAAGTAAAGAATAACTCTTGTTAAATATCTTAAAAATATCTCCAAACAGTACAGAGCGTCAGTAATCAACATATTTCATGACCAAATGTGTGGAAAAGTTATATTGTTGTAATGAAGCATTTTCACTTGATCTATACTTATAAAAGGCAATGTTTGTGTGTGCGTGTGTCCACGATGTCCAAACGAATCTATCGCGCTTACAGCCATGAAATTTGGCACACAGGTAATAGTCGTAATGGTGACTGAATGCACCTCGAAGCCGGAATTTTGAAATTTATTCTAGAAAATTTTTATTTAAAGTTTTGTGTTGTTTTGGATCATTTTCGGCACGTTTACGGCTGTAGAATTTTTTCTAATGATGGTTGAAAAACAATCGATGCACCACTGGATAGAAAAAACAATTTTCTTTCTAATGAAATTTGTTTTGAGCTTCAAACGTAATTTACTGAATTTTGAGAAATTTTTTAAAAAGTCAGTTTTGCCAACAAAATTATGTTTTCGTATTTAAATTTACTGCAGCCCCCGTTCTAATAACGTTATCTCTTTCATTTTTTTTGAAGTAATGAATGGAATATCTCTGCCCTGATTTAAAACAAGCACGGTTCAAATATCTTTTATGGTTGAATTTTAATTAATTTTTTTCTGAAGTGTTAAAATATTTTCGCTCCAATTTTTCCTCCGTGATTCTTCGTAACCAAGGTCGCGGTGTTGTTTCCCAGCATGCATTTCGTCGAAACCACGTGACGTCATAATCCCTTCGCTTTCAGCGAGATTTTGCAGTACGAAAATACCGTCTATCGTCTCGTCGAGAGATCTCATGCTTTTAATTTGTTTTTACACTTTTTGAAGACTGATATCTTTAGTTACAGAAGACGTGTTCATTCTGCATGTACTTTCGCTGAAACTGAAAAAAAAAAATGAAATATGACCTCAAGGAGCTATTTACATAATGTGACTTCAAAGTTTAATTCTGAAGCTGACGATTGCGGGCTTTTTTCAAAAATTTTGTTGAAATTCATGATGTCACGGGCAACGCCGTGAAGATACTGCTAGTAATATTTATATTACATATTAATTATCCACGCACATGTACATTCAAAATTACAAAACAAATATAAAATCAATGTTCTTACTTTATCAATTTCCTAATCAAGGGGAAAAAATCAAAAGAACTCACCTGTAAAGAAATAAGAGAACATATGAAACATAATGCACTTAAAACTACTTATTTAAATAAGATAAAAATATAATGAGCAATGTGCGTTAAATAATATATAAATATAATGAGTGAATACATAGCTAAAGATACACAAAACACCAACAATGAATAGCAGTTTAAAAAAAGAATGAGGATGAATCACTATTTTTAAAAGCACATTTGCAATGATATAAAGTTTCATAAATAGCTCAGATATCGTTTGCTCGGAGGAAAAACAAATATAAGTAAATCTGGCGATGTATTTGATGGGAATAAAACAAGGATACACGACTTTTTTTTTCTGTCTACAGAAAATGGGGTCAGTGTGTTCGTCTACAAAAATCCGCTGTAGAGGCATACTAAATGTAGTAACAAGTGACGTGTATTGGACATTACATAACAGATTTTAAGACACTGAACGAAAGCATCAGGTGAAAACGATCTCAGCTGCATGCATCTGATTTGCTCTATGGGAAAGGATGCCGCATTTGAACCACCTGAGTATTTTTTCATGTACAGTGATAGAGAAATAATTTTAATAAAAAAGTAGTAGATTTTTTTTGTAAGGAAACCAGTTTCCCAAATTGGACCACCAATTTCTTGAAGGACAATTAAAGCAAAAGTATTTTTTGATTCTCAAATTCACATGAGTAATGTATGAATCCAAGAATAACATTTCATGCACTGTATCAATACTTCTTCCTTTGTTTCCTAATATATGATACAAAAACAAGTAGCCTTAGTGTTTGTTCTTTTAGAGCCTACATTTGATGTCTTTAATGCCCCCCTTTTTGGGAGGGTCTTCATTTTCAATTTATGAGGAGGAGTAGTCATTATAACTGCTTTCTGGGCTCTTCCTTTAGTTGAATATAATAGTACTATTGATTTAAGCAGCCCAATTTAGGCAACCGTTTTGTAGTGCAATCTGGGCAACTTTTGGACAATAACAACAAAAAAATCGCGCCTGCCCTTATCTTTTAACTATTTTAATAAAATTGTAGTAAATTGTAGCCGAAAAAGGTTTCCTCTCTAAGGATATAATAATATATTTTGCTACTTACTTTAAAGACGTCACTATTAGTCTTTTGTTAAGATAGGGGTAAAGTGGGTACCGATTAGGCAGCAACACAAATTTAAATGTTTCTGCTACCTATAATTTTCCTCTTTTATACTCTCGCAATATATCGAAATGTTTAGTGGACTTTACCTTTTAAACTGGTATAAGAAACTTCCTCCAACTACTCACATGTTTAGGTGTAAATATTAATTTTTTAATGTGTAGTCACAGGTACCCATCTCGTTAGGGTAAGTAGGAACTCCCCTTTCTAAGACTTAAATATTAAAGAGAAAAAATTATTTTAGCATCTGCGGTGTTCTCTTATTATTAAACAATATTTAAGTATTGGCTAAATGGCTAAAAACTAAAAAAAAATATTTTTATTGCAGTTGTGAGTGAGAAATACACTGACTTTTACCTCAACAGTAGACTGACAGTATCTTAAATACTCTCAAATGACTTGTAATGAGATATGTACTTATTTAACCTAATATAATCCTTTTTCAATTATTGTGTGCACATCCACATAGGTGAGCAGATTTTTATACATTTGTATGAAACAGCAGGAAATATAACAACATTTCGCTATAACTGTATTTATTGAAAACTCTAAAATTAATATATAAAGTTAGTTCCAGAAGGCAGGTATATGTTATTTCGAATGTTATCCAAACATTCATAAATAAATATTGAACCTTAAACAAAATATTTAAGAGAATTTTTCAAACCGAATTAAACAGCAAAATATTTTAAGTAACTTATTGCAAATAAAGAAAAAATAAAATTCAGTCCTGAGAAAAAAAATGTCAGCAACAAATTGAACATAATACTTAATTTTCGAGATAAAAATAAGAAGCTCAATTAACTGATTCAAAAGAGAACGCAAAATAAATTAACTTAATAAATACGGGATAAATGGGCACTGTATGTTCCCAGTTATCAAGCTTTTAACACGCAATTGCCACAAATAAGATTTTGACACAGGACAAATGGTTCCCTATGTAAATTTTTTATACTAAACCATAAAACAAACTAAACCTACAATGTGTTTAGTTTATTGCATTATTTCGAAAATCTCAATGAAAAATTTAAAGTCGAGATGGTTTCCTCTAAAATATCATTTCAAGCTTACGCGGTCCATTACGCATATTGTTGGAAGAAAAATGACGTGACGTGCAGCGATTGTTTGTAATATAACGTTGACAAGAACACTTGCTGCCATCAACATTTCCGGGACCCCGAAAATTCATGCAAGTGATCTCATATCGTGTTTGTACCCACAAACCAATAAGCTCTGTTATGCAGAATTGAAACTCATCAACAACATGCATCACATTTTCAGCAAATAAATACGGGTATGTCTCGGTACAGTAACCAGTGGAATGCTGGTACGATATCTATCTCGGTTGCAGTTCACCATTATTCGCCACCAAGATCGCAAACGTTTGTCTTCGCTTCTGCCCCGCTGCGAAAACACATTCTTTGAACTGCAGAAGGTCAAGTTCATTACGAACACGTCCTCAGGGCTGAAAAGTAGACAATAATAACTTTGTTTCTGACCTCGTTTCCAATACGAATAATGCAAACATGATCTATCCTAGCCTCGCTTGTAACATGCTTGAAATTTGGAGAGAACTATGTTAAGCTGACTCCTGCATATAGCCTTTAAAAATACACAATATAGAAATAAATAGTTGAAAACAAACTGCGCATTTAGTAAATAAATTTAAAATATATGAAATATTGAACAACATTTTTTTTATTGTTTACAGGCTATTTGGTAGGCGCAATGTGAAGTAAAGTACCAGCATTACCAGCTATGTTGAATGAGCCCCAGAACTGCATTACAACACTTTTACGAATATAGACAATGCCCCAACGTCTCTGGGGAGAATTGGACTATAGTATAGACTATATGATCGAAAGTATCCGGACACTTTCGGATTTTCACATTTTTTAGAAATTCTCCGGAAAGGTCAGACCAACTGCCCTTGAATTTCGACATGTAAAGAATAGACTCTAACTCACATTTTACAGTGAAGATTCCAACACGAGGGTCTTTAGGGTACAGACCAGAAATTGATGAAAGAAACCTGATAATGGTCTACAAATTTCATCAATGGTTTTGCTTATTATGCGCATTGCTTACATGCATTTTCGCAAGGCGTCAGAAAACTATTCCAATCAAATTCGAAGTTAATACTATGGATATTAGAGGAAATATGAGTATTTGCAGTAAATAATTTTTTACTGCGCATGCCCGAAACATAGCGTAATTTTTCTTTCACAACTTCAAAGCTAAATATATAAGGCAACTTACATAAAAAGTCCAGTTCAAAACCATTAAGAGTTAGAAAGATATCGACATTGCAAAGAGCAGAATTTCTGCTTCTCTCCAAGAGAAACAAAATGATAAGGGTTTTTCCACAAATTGATATCGTTTAAACTTGAATTCTCTAATAATTTTATAGAATATAATAAAGATTGATATGCTGAATACGCAGGCATACTTATAAATAAAATTAATAATTTAAATTGCAGTTCGACGATTACTATCCCTAGATTCAAGTTTTAAAAATATCAATTTGTGGAAAAACCCTCAACGTTTTGTTCCTTCTAGAGAGAAGCAGAAATTCTTCTAATTGCAATGTCGATATCTTTCTAACTCTTAATGGTTTTGAACTGGACTTTTTATATAAGTTGCCTTATATATCTAGCTTTGAAGTTGTGAATGAAAAATTATGTATGTTTCGGACATGCTCAGTAAAAAATTACTTATTACAGATACTCACACTTACTTTAATATTCAAAGTATTTATTTGAAATTTTGATACAATGCTTCTTGAATACATTGTCAAGTATTATGTAAGTTTCGTATTATTTGGTGGAAAACTGCATGTAATAAGCAAAAAACATGAGAGAAAAATTTGGATTTTTTAAGAAAACCTTTATATCTTCCAGAATATCCTTGCTATTTTTACGAAAGTGCATGTTAAGCAAAACCATTGATGAAATTGTTAGATCATTATCAGCTTTCTGTGGAACGCGGTGAGCCCAGATTTTTTCGTTCTTCATAAATTTCTGGTCTGTCCCCTAAATGCCCTCGTGACCGAATCTTCACTGTAAAATGCAAGTTAGAGTCTATTCTCGAAGCCGAAGTTTAAAGGCAGTTAATCTAGCCTTTCCAGAGAAGTTCTAAAAAAGGTGAAAATCCGAAATTGTTCGGATACTTTTGATCATATAGTAGTATAATGTGTGTTGCATAACGGAAGGAAGACATACAGAATTTTTGCAATTATTCTAAAACAAAACTGAAAAATCTCCTTTTTTTTATGAAATATTGTGGGCCACCAGCCGAGTACCTGTAGATGGCGCTGCCATCGCCAGTGACGTCAGAGAATCAAGCTCCCGAGAACCAGGATTGCCATATTGGCAATCCTGGTTTTAAGGTCAAATTATGGAAAGTTGGACTTTTTTCAAAGCCCTTGGCCTTAGGAATTTTCATTTGGCCTTAAATTTATTTTTGGCCTTTTATTGGCTACGCTTTTGCTTATGACTTCCAGAAGGATTCTTAATATGTAATTGTACTATTTTTTCAATAAACTTTTGATATGACACTTTTCAAATGATATATAATGAGCTCCTGAATAGAATAAGGATGGTTTGAAATTTCTTTCACTTAAATTTTAGTTTAATGATAGAGCATTGAACATATGCCTATAAGTGGGATTCGTTTTCATGAAGGACAGCCTTTTTCTTAATAGCAAATGAGGTTTTCGGTCAATTTGTCAAATTTGGCCTTATTTTTAAGAAGATTTGGCCTTATTTTGCTATTTTGATCTGGCAACCCTGCCGAGAACAGTCGAGACGCACGAACGACGTGGGTTTTTTTTTTTCTGACAAAGACATAAGACGACGATGGGCCATCCAAAAGCATATTTAATGACGAACTGCTTCAATTGTACATACCTTTAATTGTAAATAATGCTTCTTGAAAATGTAAACTTAATCCTGACAATATAGCCATTTAGATTGATGAACTGTGTATTATTATTATGAAACCCAACACTAAGCGTGCCTGATGATCGCTTATAATATTATTATTTGCATAATTGTTTAGCTTTCTGAAATACACTGAGTTAAAATCCGATGACAATTTTGTAATTACTCTGCATTATGATATCTTGGTTTTCAGCCGGAAAAATATTCTTTAAAAGTAAAAACATTTCGGAATTAAAAACAACATTTTGAATTTAAAAAAGGCAACTGATTATCAACAAATCAAAGCTCCCTTTTTGTAGACTGAGCAATATGCATGCTGGATTAACAATAAATTTACAATATTGGCTGAATAGACAATTTTTCTGTAGCAGATTAATTCCAGCAGTATTGAATAAATACTGGAATTTCTGTAATAATTGTGCTGAAATTTTTTTCTCACATTAATGACCATATGGTCTAACAACATCTATTTATTTAAGAGAAGTCGAAAAGCCAAGCGATTTTGAACAAGTCAGAATTCTATTTATGTCGACGATCCAAATTGCGTGCTGGGTTATGCAAATTTCGTTCCAAACAGTGCAATCGTTTTCAGGAAGCAGGAAAACGTTTCATAAAATGAATCTATTCGATTTTATTCCGCGGAGAAGTAAGTGCATGAAGACTCGTTTCCGCTTAAACATCGATTCGTTTAAGAACACAGCGAAATTATCAGTAGTTTTCACACAGCTAAAATATCACGGTTCGTTCTGCATGAAAAGTCAAATTATGACACAGGAAATTAGAATTCTTTTTCAATTTTCTTAACTTCCGAATCGTCTGCAATTTACCCGAATACTTTAAGAACGTTTAGCGCCATGTCATGCATTAAACATTTGTTATTGTGTGTGGGATTGGTCTAATTGTAAAGAAATTGTGGCAACATCGGTAACTTTTAGATATTTTCAAATTCGTCTGCAGTGGTTGATCCTGAAGATATTCATGAGTTCTTGAATTGCATCTCTGAGAGATACGAGGTTTAGGGATTTTTAGCAACAAAGATTATTATCCCCTAATTCAAAAAAATATTTATTCCAAAATTCGTTTCAATCGGCTTAAAAATTAAGTAAAATTGCCATCAGTAGATGGACTAGAAAAATTGCCGATCCAATTCGGTCAAGACAAATAATAATAATAATAATGGCGTCCTCCTAGAAGGGCGGCCATATTCTTTTTCTCCTAAAGATAGAGTGGTGACCGGAATAGCAACGTAACTTGCTTTTATTTTTAAGTTAGCTTCTTTCATGTTCGTAAAGATGGAATTTTGTAATTAATTTTTCAATCATATTCTGATGTACTATAGTTCTGAAATTTTATATAGTTCTGTGTTTCCTAAGACAATGCAATATTTTCAGAACTGAATTATCTGCTAATCGAATGTTAATAAATTAAATTAAAATAATTCTGATTAAATATGAGAGATGCCATCTGGTAGAGAATTTGAAAAAATAATTGATCACAAGATTCCATAACATTTATATTAATGAATCGTGAATTAAATTAGCACCTTGAGATTCAGACTGTTATTCACAGACGTATGTATATACCAACTTGCCACAAAATGAAATAAGACAACTCGTCAGATATGAATAACACATGACAAACGCGTTGCACGTCAGGTAGTTGCAGAGATGCAGTCGCAAAATAAACAGTGCCGGGCAGGGTTGCCAGATCAAAATAAGGCCAAACCTTTTAAAAAATAAGGCCAAAGAAAGGACAAATTGACTGAAAACCTGATTTGCTATTAGAAAAAAGGCTATTTTTCATGAAAACATATCCCACTTGAAATGCATATGTTCAATGCTCTATTATTAAACTGAAATTTAAGTGAAAGAAATTTAAAACATACTTGTTCTATTCAGGAGCTATTTCGTTTGACAGCTTATTATGGACGAGTTTTCGGCTTTGTTTGTTTATATTTAAGTGCCTGTACTATGTAATTCCGGTCTAATGCAAAGCCAATGGAAACTTCAAAGCGGAAGTCCAACATTCAAGCAGATAAAGTGAAGGTTTTTAATGTAAGTAAACAAAGCAGAAATCTCGTCCAGTCATTTGAAATGTGTAATATCAAAAAATTATTAAAAATCAATAGAATACGTAATAAAAATTGTTCTAAAAGTCATTAACGCAAATAAAGGCAAAAAAGGCCAAAAATGAATTTAAGGCCAAATGAAAATTCCTACGGCCAAGGGCTTTGAAAAAATGCCAAATTTCCATAAATTGGCCTTAAAAAGGCCAATATGGCAACCCTGATGCCGGGACGCTTTAAAAGCAGTGCAGGAACACTCTAACCTGGGAGAAAACAAATCGCGCTGTTGTAGTAACGTTTTCACAATTTTTCTTATTTATTAGAAGATTTGTGCCCGTCTAAGACGAGCCATTAGCTTGCCAACAATATCTCGGATATGATTGTCACAGATTTACAAACGAAAGTTGTTGAAGAAACTACTAAGATTGACACTAACTTTCGTTTTTTTTTTCCGAGTAAAATAATGCTAAATCCACTAACAGAAAAAAAAAATGCATTACCAAATATAAAATTTTAAAAAATGCTAAATGGATGAATGCAAATCTTTAATTAAAAGAAGCCTTTCAGTGTAAGAACGGTTAAGGAAAAAATATTAAATATAAAAAAAAGTATATTCAATTTTCCAAAATTCAGTACGAAAGAAAGTAAACAATATAACTTCTATTTAATATTAATGGAGTTACATGTCCATCAATGAATCAACATAAAATAAAAAAAGAGAATACAGTATTTCCTCAGAGAAAAAAAAGCACACAAAAAATTCTGAAAGATTATATTAATAAAATAATCAAAACAATATCTCCATGTGCATGCTAATTTGTAGACGTAGACAGGAAGTCTGGATTTCCCCCTCTTTAGCACGTAGCCCCACCAAACCATGTGACCGCGTTACTTCCATATCTGGCTTTTTATATATATTAATTTCTAGTGAAAGAAAAGCAGCGCCGGAACGGCGTTCCGGCTCCACTACATTAGAAAGTTTTTAAAAACACGCTTTTATTATTAGTGTACTAAATAGTAGAAAATAATTTGTTTATCCAAAATATGATAGTCAGAATGAAACCGTAAAAGCGTGAGGCGCTCAAAATAATATTATAAGAAAATTAAGCCACACTGAATATCATGAGAAGGAAAATTTCAATTTTCTTTCAAGGCCTCAAGCTTTTACTATTTTGCTTTTATCTCCAGATTTTTTATTAAAAAAATAAAGCTAATAAAAGCACGTTTTTATCATTTTTTATTTTTACAATATATGGTATTCTTAGGGAATTTTCTTACATTAGAATGTAGGAAATTGGAATTGCAGTTGGAAAGGGACTGCAATGTAAGAAAAAAAGAAGGAGGGAGGGGGTTGGCATCCGTTATTGGGTCTATTGATGGCCACAATCCGATTGCAGACAATAATGTTGATTACAGCCAGGTAGATGTTTCCCTGAAGAAGGGTAAAAACATACTCGAAGAACGTAAAAGTTCAAGGACGCATGAAGGAAGATCCGTCCTTAACACGCTTCGCCCAATGAAGCGTTGCAACATTTCGCAACAACGAACAAAAATATCGATGCACTTTTCATGAATGTTATTATTATTAAAACTGATGACCACAGTTACGAAAGGAAGGTAATTTTGAATTAACACATTTCTTCACAACGGGCGAATTAACACGCTCTCTAGTTAACACAAGCGCACGCACGGGGTTATTCAACGCAGGCGAAATGTGGCAAGAATTATCTTTCCACAAGATAGTCAGGAAGCAAGCAGCGTGGTCGTATCTCTTATTTTTTTTATTAACCACCACGCCGACCCTGCTTGCTTGTGGCTTACCCAAAGGGTGTGAAGCATATCACGAGTCGGCGGGGGGGGGGGGGAATTGGCCGTATGTGTTTAGCAAGAGCGTATTAAAGGCTAGGCGAACGTGGCGCGCGCTGCGGCCAGCCCAAAGGGGTCCCCGAATGAAGCGGTATTTTTTTAAATATCGCAATGGATACTTTCCCTCTAAGAACCTGTTCACATATCCGATTTAAACATAGCAATTTCACATTTTATTATCTCAGAGTGCCTGAACTGAAGGAATCTCGTTATTAGTAGTTGGGTACTGCGCATACATCCCGCACTTTCTCAAAGCCCTAATTATGCGTAAGATTCTCTTCTGGTTTCCCGTAGAAAATGCTGAGCAAAACCGCCGTTGATTACATTTACAGCATCATGGGAGGTCTGTGTGTAATATCAAACATCTATCAATGAACCTGCCGATAATGACTTACCGGACACTGAGTTCAGATAGCAGTCCAGATATTCACTTTCCCAGGCTTGAGAAAGAAACCCAATCAGTACAAAGAAAACAACTTCGCAGGAAGGTGTCGTTTCAATTATTAGAGTGATTGATGTAATTTTCTTTTCAATGAATATCTGAAGTCATTAGTAGCAATAGATCAGTTGAGTAAGACCCCTGTCCCCCTTTAGTCATTTAACTATTTTAGGAGATTGAATATAGTTAGTTCTTCTGCTTCCCATTAAAACTTCTGTTAAACACCTTTTAAGTATCATTTGAGAGCCTCATCGTTTAAAACCGCTTTTTATTATCACAATCAGGGTGCTTTAACAGACGAAATCTCGTTAAAGATTAAAATATCCTAATGCACCTAGATTGCGTTAAAGTGGGTAAGTTTGTATTCTTGAAGCTTACACACATTTGAGAAGCGACGCTCTTCAAAGCAGTTGGTACAGCTGTAAGACGACGAGAAAATCCAAGGCAGAATTTTATTTAGATTTCCCGATGAAGATTGTGGAGTACAACACATTAGCTGTTTTAAAAAGAATTCTTCTTCTACTTAGGGATAGAAATAATAAGGTTTTATTTAGTTTATCATTATAGAGTTGAATAATACATGACAGTAAATATTTAATGGAATTACATAAGTTCATTCAGCTTCAGAAAAGAAATAATATCGAACAAATTTCCTAAAAATAATGAATATTTTTATATATACAAGTTTAACACCACATTCACAGTTTCATTAAATAAATTTATACTTAGTAATCTTTCTGCTTCCTTTATATTCAGAGTAACATTTAAATTTTTTTTAAACAAAAGATTTCTTTAAATTCAGTAAATTTATCTATTATTTAGAATGAAGAGTAAAAATTTTAATCTGTGTTCTATTCCCATTTTTTTTTTTTATCTTAGCATTGATTGTGATAGAAGATTAGTGAATTATTAGCGAATTATTTTAGATAACATTGATACCTCCAAATTATATGAAGAATTTTCCAGAGATAAATCTCAGAAAAAATTTATTTAGAATTTTAATTTTATTTATAATTAGTTAATAACAGTTATAATAGTTTCCCTTTGATTAATTTAGTTTTATTCACGTCCCATCTTGAAGCAAAACAAGGGTATTTTGGACGGACCTCGTAATTTTGGACCCCGGTCAGATGACGAGGACGACACCTGAGCTGGCACTCCCCTTTCCAAACTTCCGCACCACACCAGTGGACCTCCTATGTATGATTTATCGTGCAACAGGCCAAATACACGACGGATCTTCAGTGGAATCGGGTTTCGAACCTGGCACCTTCCAGATCCGAGACGAACGCTTTACCACTTGGCCACCGTGACCACAATTTCCCTTTGAAGAATTGTGTTTGACCTTTGTATTATTTTAAATTTTATTACTTTGTATCACTTCCAATGAATATACAGTATTGATTAGAGAGTTGACAGAGAGTATTGATTAGAGAGTTGACAGAGAGTATTGATTAGAGAGTTGACAGAGAGTATTGATTAGAGAGTTGACAGAGAGTATTGATTAGAATTAATGAATTATTTTAATTTTTCCAAGTATAATAGAATATCATGTTATTTATCAATCAAAATGGTCAAATGTTTTAATAGTATACGCTTGCATTCATTTATTATGATTTGTTCAATCAAAGTAATCTTCATTTACATTTTTTTGAGTTACGGAATAATATGAACAAATTTCAGAATGACCTGAATTTCGTATCAACCTTCTATCTTGCTGAAAGTACATTGTAGAATAAATAATCGAAATACATGGAGCTTCTTGCAAGATGAAACAGTGTTCTCCCCTTTAACACTTAAACAATACGGTGTGTTTTGAGCTTCGTTGTGTAATGAAGGAAATCGAATATGCAAGCTAGACTGACTGAGCCCAAAATTTGAGACAAATCTGCGATTATGATGATAAAACTATATGCCGAATTTCATCCCTCGAGCTTGTTGCGTTTTTGAGTTATCGCGTTCGCATGCCATGGGCAAATGGTCCAAGACACTTCCTGTCGATGGATTTCATCCAAATTTTTATACATATTGTTACGAACATGGAAAGTCGCTTCCCAGCAATGGTAGTCTTATAGTTGGGAAGAGAGTTTTACAGGGGTAAGTATGGGATGACTGGCAGCAGCCAGGCCTGGACTCCTGACCTTGGCGACCATTTTGTCGACAAATCGAAGATTCCAGAAAATGCGATCCTTTTCTTGATATCTCTATTAGGAGAGGAGATACGCTTGAATGCACGAGAAGATTCCATGTGACGTCACGAGCCGTCGGGGAGACTATAAAAGAACCGCAGTTGGATCACAGAGGGGTAGCCGCTGATCGACTGGAACAACTTGGGAGTTTCGTCTGCAGAGCGAGTTAGAAAGCCGGTGAGCTGAGCGCTAATGAAAGTGCTGTTATTGTCATTATTAGTGATTTGCTGACTGTTTGTGTTACTAATTCTGAAAGTGCTAAACTGTTATTACCTATAAATTGTTGTCTGTTTGCGTTGCTAATCTGTGAAAGATCTATTGTTCTTGGTACTTGTGCTACGTGTTTTCCTGTATAATTGAGAATAAATCTTAATTCTCCATTATCCTGCGTGTTGGACTGTTTACACCATACACCCACAGAGCGATTTTTGTTACAATACATATCTACACTTTTGGTGTAAAATCATATATCAAATTGCATTCGCCAAAGCTGAGCGTTTTTAAATTATTATGTCACATACACACGGACGCATATACACTATTCCAGTGAACGGATTTCGTCCAAAAATTGATAGCAATCAAGAATTTTGGTGTAACGACTGAATACCAAATTTTAGTTTTTGAGTTATGGAATTCACAAGGATACAGACGGTCAGCCATGGCGTCAACACCAAAAATGGTTTCCCCGGACTCAGGTCCAGTTAATCCATACGTTGGCAAATAGCTCTACACATTTAACTTCCGACATGTTCACATAGTGCTCCACTATTAAAAGAGCATTATCAATTACAGAGTAGCTGCAAGTATGACTATTGATTGAGTGATTATTTAAGAAAATGTATAGCTCGTTTTATGTAAATAATAACAACTGAAAAAAATATATTGTATTAATTAAATAGAATAATGAAACTTCAAATAACTGACAAGATTCTACATTTTTTATAAATTTTAGTAAAGAAACTTTGTTGCATGTAATTGTTTATGTAACAGTTATTCAAAGTGTGTACATTTTTGAAACACCCTATATATAAAACTGCTAGCTTATTTCAGCTAAAGTCAGAAAATGTTAATATCCGCCGATGCATATAACAATTTTGGACTACTAAACGTTAGACACTTCCTTGAATGTGTGCGTTTCAGCCATTGAGAAATAATATAATTCACGGCACTTCTAGTTTTTAAACTGGCGAACTAAAATTATCAGCAAATAATAAATTTTATAAACCCAGTCAAACAACATGATAAGGTAGCATAACGACTTTTCTAAGAACGTTCCAGTGCCTTTCAAATTATTCATTAGAATGGAAAAAACAATCATAGCATCATCAAACGAAGATTAATGAAGAAAAAAAAGATTAAAAATAAATTAATTTTTATACATGCAGACGATATCAAAAGCGAAATAAAGCTTCATAAATAGCTTAGATATCGTTTGCTGGTTATATGTCAAACAAACTGTCTTTTCTGACGACATGAGCATGAATTAAATGGAATCAAACAGGTTTCGTAAAAGTTTTTCCAGAACTTGAAAACCGCAGCAGGTAATGCAAATTAAAATTCAATGAATGAAAAGTGCTTAGCAACGATAGGGAAAGTACATAAAATAGCCGAATACAAACAAGGAAACATTAAAAAGAAAAAAATTCAATCATTAAGCGATTTCAATCGACTGCTAATTTCAATAAATAAGATAAATAACTGTTGTTTTGGAAGAAAAAGAAAAAAGATACGAAAGCTAAGGATTTTCCTCTAACTTATTAAATTTTTCAGAATATGAAATGAAAACAGAGAACTGGTTCGGTGGGAACATTAGTGAGATAAATGGTTAATTCATATTGTTTAAAAAACAAGGAACATATAAACACATGGTTGAAATTACAATTCCGCAACAGACGCTGGAAGCTTTGAAATGTTTCATTTAATTTTCATTGTAAAAAAATTAATTAAATAAAATAATTTTAGAATCATTTCAAGTTTAAGAGCCGCTTCTGGTGATTTTACCGAAAGAATAATTTTATTCGCAAGACAAGGGTCCATTTAAAAAAAAAAAAAAAACGTCGATATTTTCGAATGTGGTCTTTTAAAGTCCAAGTCAGCGGTGGCATGGTGGCTGGGTCTCGGATGCGATACCGGAGGGTTGTTGCTTCGACAGGCGTTTCAAACAAGCATTCTCTGCATACGTCAGCCTAATGCACAATAAATCAGTCGATGTCAAACGTTTTGGGCGGTTCAGAGTGGGGGCACCAGATCAAGTGTTGTTCCAGTCATTTAACATCTCAAAATTGCAAGGTTCGTCCCAAAATAGTCCTGGAGTACCTTTGATTCTGAGACGCTGATTTGACATCTCAAAATAGTCCTTGAGTAACTTCAATATGAGACGTTGATTTAACTAAGCTAAGCAAGACTTCACAGGTGCTTCCAACATGCTGCAAGATATTGTTTGATGATACCGTGTAACAATATTATACGTTATTATTCGATATTGCGATTATTGCATAATATCATACTACTCGTATATTGCACAATGTTTGAAAGTTACAGGACTAAGTCGTCCAGTACCTCTCCTAAAGTTTTCACGTTGGTTAAGTTGTTCTTGTTATAACGTTCTTTATTGCATGATATTCCTTAACTCTTTGATCTTATATAAGGCTGGTCATTCTCGACCACTCCACGCCAAAACCGATGGTAAACGTGAAAACCGGCCAGAACTGGCGTTGTGTAGCGGAAGGTTGTATATCCAATCCATCCCAATGCACATTAAAAAAATGTCATTGATATTTTTTTTAACAAAATTTCAAACCAATAACATTTTTTTAAAATAAAATTTATATCTGTTTAAAATGAATGTTATTGGTTAAAAAAATTGATTACTACCAATAATTTCATGTTAAAAAGATATAATTTACTAGAAGATTTGTGCCGTCTAATACGGACTTTGAGCTTGCCAATAATATCTCAGATTTGATTATCACAGATTTACTAACGAAAGTTGTTGGAAAAAATCTCATGTAGATTGCTAGAATGCTTAAGAAAAAGCTTGAAAAACAAAACTGATGAATCAACTGACACTAACTTTCGTTTTGTGTCAATAACAGTGATGTTTTCACCTTGACTTTCACAAAAATAAAGAGATTGATTTACAGTATCCCTGACTTTGTTGCTGATTGATACGTTCACGGTATTCTGTTTTTGCCTTTCTTCTTGAGTTAGACCAGTGGAGTAGAGAAAACTCAGAATTATATATATACAGGAACGCTCTTTCAAAGATAAGGGAAATTCACTTCCCCTCTCAAAACCCGTAAACACTGAGCCACTCTCCGAATTCTAGTTCACAAACCCTCTGGATGAGCAACTCCACGCTGCGGTTGTGATTGGCACGTAGCCACGTCCGAAGTCGCTAACGCTCAGGAAAGTGGGCGTGGCTATAATTTTAAGTATATTTCCATATTAATATATATTATTATAATGAGTTTAATTTAAATTTATAATTTAATTTTTTAATGATGCTTAGTATAGTATCTATAACCTAATTTAGTAATAATACTAGGGGGCTCTGCCCCCTGCTCGCTAAAGCTCGCAAACCCTTCTCGCTTCGCTCGCTACATGAAGACACTGGGTGTCCTAGCACAGTTGTTATAAAATCTTTATATATATATATATATAACACCCCCTGCTCGCTCCGCTCACCGACACCAAAGAATCACGTGATTCTTTCGGGATCACTTTGTGAAAACAGCTCGCTTCACACGCTTGCCGTAATTATCCGTTTCTGCTAGTATTAGGAAATTATAAGTACATTAATTAATAAAAGTAAATTTAAATTATTTGAAATTGCACGAACTCCTAAAATTAATTTTTCATCAGTTTCTACAATTAAAAACTTCTGGTAGCACAGATATATATGTAAATGTTAGAAAGAAATTTGAAAGGTAATATTTATAATCCAAAGATGATTAAAAATCAAAATTATTTTCATCAATCAGAAATTTAAAACTTCTTGACATATACTTTTTAGTATTTATTCAAAAGTTTATTTCAACATAACTTCATTCCACTAAAATTTTAAGTTTAAAACTGATAAGATAGCCTTTTCCAAATCTTCAAAATAAATTTTTAAAAATTGCTTTTTCCACCAAAATTTCAAATATGCCCTCTTTGCAATGGAGTGTAATTCAGAAAAGCTTTCCCACATGTATACATGCTTATTTCAACAATTATTTAGTCAAGAAAAATATAGTGTGTTTCTCAGTGCAGTCATTTGTGTTTTAAATCTCAGAAAATTCTTGATTGTATCTTGTCGTAGAAAGATGTAAACCATCTTCGAACCTTTTAGCTAAAAAAGAACAGTTTAAAGAAAATACTGGCTTGAAACATGTTCATATTAACTATTCAAATTTAAAACCCATAATAATTATTTACTTTTAGCCTTTTATAATTGATAAGATAGCTTTTTTCTCAAAAATTTCAAAAAACCTTGCTTTTTAAGCAAAATTTTAAATATGCTCTCTTTTTTATAAAATATTACACAGAAAAGCTTCCCCACCTGTATAGATGCTTATTTCAACTATTATCTAGCCAAGAAAGAAATAGTGTTTTCCTCAATGTAGTCATTTGTGTTTTAAATCTCAGAAAATTCTTGATTGTATCTTGTCGTAGAAAGATGTAAACCATCTTGGAACCTTTTAGCTAAAAAAGGACAGTTTAAAGAAAATTGTGGCTTGAAACATGTTCATATTAACTATTCAAATTTAAAACCCATAATCATTATTTACTTTTAGCCTTTTATAATTGATAAGATAGCTTTTTTCTCAAAAATTTTAAAAATCCTTGCTTTTTTAATCAAAATTTTAAATATGCACTCTTTTTTATGAAACATTACACAGAAAAGCAAAAAGTATGCAACATTATCATTCACCATTAGCAGCATGTGGTAATTCTCTTCCAGTGAAAATATATATGTGCTAAAACAGTCCGTGCAAACACGGTGGCAAAAAAATCTAATCTCTCTCTATATATACGTTGCAAACAGTATGCAACTGTAATCATTCTCCGAGAGCAGTGTGCAAGAGAACTTTTCTGATGTATAATTAGTTCTCTGGTCTTTATTCTGTAATTTTTATTTTTACACATAGTAAATAGTGCACACAATTAGTATCACAAAAAAAGACTCTGGCTCCCTAAGCCTATTTCTGGCCGATCTTCGCTGAAATCTTTCATCCAGGGATTCCCTTGCACGCTGCTCTCTTCTACGCAAATTTTATTCAAAACGTCGCAAAGAGTTAATTTTAAATAAATAAATTCAAAAAAGAGAAACGACTTCTCCTGTAAGCGATTAGCTCGGTTAGCGAAATTCTTGGCGACAGGGTTGAGATTGGTAAACAAACTGATCGTTGCCAACAGGGAGAAAGAAATAAAGGTCATTTTTTTGCGCCACGCATAAGCGTTTTATATAATATAGATTTTCACTTTAAATAACAATATTTTCACTTATGCGGAACTATATTTTGTATAAAGCTCATGTCATTACAATAGCTAAGACTATGAATTGGTAAGCATTTAGTTATATTTTCTCATTTCTTATCTTGGAATATTTTGGAGATTTACTAAAATAATATTTGTTTTTTCCAAAAATTGGCTTTCGCAGAGGGTTGACGCCTTTAAATTCGGATTAATGCGACATATCAGTTCCCAAGGCTGATAAGCATTTGGTTGTTGGAATTCCAATTTCTGGGTTGTCTTTTTCATAGTTATAATAATCGAACTAGTATTAATACATTAGTTTATAATCTATCTTTTTGTATTTCATTGTATGATTATTAATAAGGTACCATTATTTTATTTTTAATTTTAATTATTAGTTTAATAAGTGTTTATATTGAAAATGTTACTTGAACTTTGATTGTTTGGAAAATATATATATCTTCTTAAGATAAAGTTATTGGTATTAAAATTTTTTTTCAAATACTAATAACATTTATTTTAAATAGATATAAATTTTATGTTTCTTCACTCCATTTGGACTAGCGGACCATAAATGCGGCGGGAGTAGGTACGTGGAGGGAGGGGGGGAATTGGCGTGCGTGCTTCACCGCGGAAATCGGAGAAGATGGAAGGCGGGAATCGGAGTGACAGGTAGTGGGTGGATTTGAGCGGCTTGGAGCGGTAGTGAATAATCTAAATGGATAGGCTAAAGCTGGACATTACGACCGGACGGTTCTACAACATCTGAAACGCATAACTCCACATCATACCAGTTGTCAACCCATCTATTTAGGTGAGTCGTTCATGGTGGCTTCATGCAAAGGGCACAATCGGTCACTTCAATCACCCAGGTCTACTGTGCCTACCCCTCCTCGAAATATCAAAATGGGACTCCCCGCCCCGCTTTCCCGAGAGAGCTTCACTCGTCCCCCATTTTGCGGTTTTCGCTTTTGTGAGAGAGGCTTGCTACAATCGTATTTAAGTTTTATGGCCTAGAGTGCCAAATGAAAATCCACACATTTCGACCACACCACGCCAACTCTCATCGGATTTTGGCATTGGCGACGGGTTTTGGAACAACGGGCTCCAAATGGTGTGGAACTGAGCGATCGTGAATGTAAAGCTTAAAAAATGGAATGGCGTGGAGTGCCACCACACTATTTGCGTGGAGTGGAGCTTTAATTTCATCGTTTTTTATAACATTAGAATATGGATTTTGGGAACACCACTTCGCTGCACTAGAATATGTTTGAACACAGTAAAGAGTTTTGCAGTTTCATTGGTCTGAAAAATTTCCCTCGCACCTTCTATTAGATAATGTAACTACTTAAAAATAAAATGGTAAGGATGCGTCCCTTTTTTTCGTGCTTCACTTTGGTTTGCGTCACACTTTTTTCTCGCTCACAATCCTTGCTGTAGAAATTTCGCTATTGAAACACTATAAAAACCGAAACATCGGAAAAAAAGACATTTTCAAACTCACTTGATTTCATAGATAAAACGAATTAAAGTGACCAATTAATTTGCCCCAAACATTTAAATTTAAATATGAAGATTTCAAGCGAAATCTAGATGAAAGTGTTTTTCGTCCTTTCTAGTTCGATCTCCTTTCGTTTATTTATCTATAAAAAATTAAATGAATATTTTCAAAACCACGTGATTTCATAATTAAACGAATTAAACCGACAAATTAACTCGCTCCAAACTTTTAAATCTTAATATGAATATTTCAAGCCAAATCTAGATGACAGTGTTTTGCGCTCTTTGTAGTTCGGTTTTCTTTTATATACTCATCTAACGAAAAAAATTCAAATGGATCAATTTCGAGCTATCATGCGCCAATATGAATTTTGGCGCAGACAAACTTTGATTATCCACTATAATGTGACATATATCATCAAGTGGTACAAGTCATATCCCTCAAATTTTCATAATTATCTATTCTATTAAAATTCGAACGTCAACAGACGTATGTATGTATGTATGTCCTTTTATCTTCTCACGAACCACTGAATCCTGAAACTAGCCGTAAGTACCAAAAGATGGAAAATAATCCAAGGAATCCATTTCGACTATTTAAATTCCGAAATTATAATTAGTTAAAAAGATATCAATTAAAAACGTCAAAATGAATGAATTGATGTGCTGCCATCTATTAGCAGCATGGTGAATTCATTAACAGCGGATTCTTTTTCCCCTATTATTAGTTTTCGCATCCGGTGTTGCATCTTATTTATTTATTTATTTAACGGAAGTTGGTATTTCTTTTTGAGCGAACTTCTGTGTTTGGATTTATTAACAATGGAAAAAAATCATTTCATGCTTTTTTTCTTTATTTTTTGTGTATTAAAGTGTTTAACTTCGTAACGTTTGTTAGGGAAAGTAAGTGACAATATTTGTTGATTGTAGAGAAAAACGGAGGCGGGGCATATGAAAATATATTGATCCCAAGGTCTCACGTGACCTCACTTCTCTTCGCCCGGGAATATCCTATTATTCGTGATACCCGTGCAACGCCGGGCCACACAGCTAGTTTAGGTATTATTTATCTAACAAAAGGAAACAATTAAAATTTCAAAAATTATTAAAATTGAAGTTATTCACACGTTTCAAGAAAGGGAAAAAAAGAGATAAAAATTTTTGCATATGAGCAATTGATTCACAAATTTAATAAGGATTAAGTAACCCCTTTCAAAATCAATCAAATTAAACATGGCACACGAATATACTGATTGCTTTATCTATAAACAGTGTTTTTAAACTTTGTTAGCGTTTCGAATCATGACATCTCTTTTAACGGTCTTGTTAGCACAAGTCTTTTATCTAATCATATCTTATTCCAGCACTCGCAAGATAAATAAGCTTATTGTCGATAAAAAATATCGAATACTAACTGGTGCTGTTTCGTGTAATTTATAAACATGCTCAAAAACACTCTAAACATAATTTTAAAGATGATATCAATATAATCAGTAGATTGTAAATCGGCAACAACTTTGTGCAGTTACACATAGTTGGGGCAAAGTAAACTCAAGTTTAAGCCTTTGTATCCGACTTCTTATAAATTATTGCTTAATAAATCTTGATAATGCAAAATAAAGATTAGCAACATAACGAACATCAATATTTCTTCCAAAGTTCAACAAATTTAGTCCTAAAAAGTAATCGAATAATCAATTTCATCACATCAAAAAATGTTAAATATTTGGGTCAAGCAGTCCCAGTAGTGTACCACACGTTTCTAATATGTAGGCGAATTGAGATAATCAGGCTTATTACAAAGAGCCTGGTCGTTTTGAGGGCTCTTTGCAATAAGCCCCGCTCTAATTTGCCAGACGTATTGCAAAATGACCAGGCTCTTTCCAATAACCCTGATTATCTCAATTTGCCTACGACATATATAAAAATAATGAAAGCAAATTCCAGGTTATCAGCATGTGCCAACTCGAATTTTTGCGGACATTTAGTTTGGGTAAAAAATTTATTACCATTCTGCGCACATCCATCTGAGAATTTTAAAAGTCCCCCGCAAAGAAAATCTATGACTGGGTAATGATCATCGTATTGTAATTGTCATCTTCTAATTATCATCTGCCAACCTAAGATAATCAAGACTACATATTTTCTTTCCAAATTCTATATTTTCTGTTTTAGAAGATCATATGATTATGATTGAACATATTTGGTAAAGGGAGACTCTCAACAATAATAACTCCCATCTTGTCAATCCTCCAACTTGTAATTTAACTATACGTCGTCAAATATTGTAACTCAAATCCTTTGCACTACTGCAAAAAGTTCAGTGGTTTCTAAAATCGGCGCGGCAAGCTTTCCGGTTATCACATGAAAGCATAAACTACTTTCATTGCCAAGGGCAAATTTTAGTGTTTATTTATTTCCACTGCATTTTAACCTTAATGTCGGATAAGAAAATTCAACTTTTTGTAAATACTAGGGGGTTACATCCTCTGCTGACTCCGCTCCCCAACTCCCACGAATCACGTTGGGATTCTTTTGGGATCACGTAGCAATACAGTTATGCATTTTTGTTTGTAACAGGAAATTATAAATACATTAATTACTGAAAGTAAATTTAAATAAATAAACTTGCCACGATAAGTTCTGAAATTGCGTGAACTCCTAAAATTAATTTTTCATCAATTGCTAAAATTAAAATCTTCAGGTAGCACAGAGTATGTAATGTTAGACAGAAATTTGAAAGCTAATATATATAATTTTAAGATGTTTAAAAATGAAAATTATTTACATCAATCAGAAATAAGTCATTTAAAACTTCTTTCCATACACAACTGACAACATTTTCAACAGTTTTATTTGCCATAACTTCATTCCACCAAAATTTGCCAAGAGATGATATAACCCATTTTACAACCTTTTACCTAAAAAAGTACCATTTAAAGAGAAAAGTGGCTTGAAGCATGCTCATATTAACTATTCAAAATTGAAACTATAATAATTACGTATTTTTAGCTAAGTTGACTCATATTGTGTTGCTCAGAAACCTACCCCACATATATGCAGACACACTCCAGTTACAATTTAGTCAAAAGAAGTACAAAATTTTTCTATGAGTAGTCACTTATGTTTTTTAAAATTCAGAAAATGTGAGTAATCGACAGCTAAAATAGCCCATTCCTCAACCTTTTCACTGAAAAGGACATAGAAAGGAGCCATTCCAAAATTTGTCTAATCGAAACTATAAGACTTAAACTTATTTTGTTCAAATTATTTAACTAAAAACAAACAGTTGTCTCAGACTTTCCGCCAATGTAAACAAATCAAACTTGCGAGCTGTTGCCAAACAGTGATTAAGAAATTCGACCCTTTTTTTGTCGCCACATAAGAGAATTATATATATATAGATAATTATTATAAAATGCGGAATACCATTTGATCTTAAGAATCAGAAAAGCATTCATAAAAAAAAGTAAAAACTAAAAAAAAAATACAGTTAAATAATAATGAACCTCATCATTTTCGTTAATAAATAAAATATATATAGTTACCGTGGAAAAATGAAATGTAGAATACATTTGTTCTTTAATTTGATAGACTTGTTTTTAAAATTAGCATTTATAAGCGGAGTCTTCACAGCTCCCAAGGAAATGCAAAATATAGATTATGGTTATTTTGTTCACTGAACAAAATTATATAAAGCCACAACTTTTACTTTAAATTTATGGTTTTCAAAATAAAATTAACTTTCAAGTTTACATGTTAACATAAAATGTATAATACAATAATTCTTTGCTGGTATTTTTCATTGCTGGTATAATATAAAAGACCTATCTTTACTTTTACGCAATAAATAAATTTAGCATTTTCATTGATAAAAAATATTCTTGACAGTTTACATAAAAACATCGAAAGTAGAACACGCTTTATCTGTTGTTGTAATAAAAAAAAGATTCAAAAAAATTATTCAATTACATTCACAAATGAATTAAAAATTTTAACAATGCACGAGTCAGTTAATGTGACGTCGGAATCATGGGCTTAAACGTCACCGTGCATTCATTTAATATTTAGCTGCAAATTTTCTTATGCTTTGCTGTGATGTAACACTATATGCGTCAAACGCAAAATGCACAATGGATATTAAATTGGCACTGCGCACACTTGATGAGTTTCGACAGCGTGCATTGATTTTCATTCTACAGTTGAAATCGAAATACTGGTAATAAAAATTAAGTATCTCTCTGACTTAAAAAGAAATAAATACTTATCAGTAACAGTTATGTCAAAAATATTCATAATTAATTTTCATTACTACCGAATGCATATTCAACACTTAAAATATTTAACGCTTTGTTTATATAAAATTTATTTATATAAACTCGATTTGTTTATACAATCTCAAGTTGTTTGTATTAACTCAATAAACTACTCTCTAAATCGTTAAAGAAAACGCTGGTATGTAAGCGAAATCGGAAAAATACTCAACATTTCTTAAAAGAAAAGCATCCCAAGCGTTGCTTGTTCAAAATTAAACATTTATTCAATAAATTTGTAAACAGATCTTCATAGAAGAGTCTGGATGAAAGACCTTTTCATAAAAGATTTTTTTTAAAAACTAATCAGGTGTAGAAACTGTTTTCCACCATAACACAGTGTTTCTCAACCTTTCAGTATCTGAGATCCAATTTTCAATCATAATTTTCATCGCCCCTCCCCCTCATGCAATAACAATGCATACAACAATAATTTATTTTTGGTATTTTGACGCTAAAGCTACACTACAACCTTAATTAGAAACCTCACAAATTACCAAGAAGAATAAGTAAATTTATTGACATTTGGCAACACCGATTCGCTGCGTTGATAAAACCAGAATTCCTGTCTCTCTTATTATCTTTTAGTCTCTACTGCTCTGTCTTACGTCCACCATATCGGACATTCTCGCGGCTTAACGAGAAGTCCGTCGAAAGAAGTCACTAATAATTATTAAACTTTTTTTATTTTAGTATTGATAAATTAATTATTAAATATATTGTGCAGTACTTATTCAAAACAACAATTAATTCAAACTGTCTGAAAACAAATAATTACTCACTTCCATAATAAAATCAAAATACTTTCATATATAACTAAGATTCATCCTGACTTATCTAATGAATAAATTTGTAATACAAAACACAGATTATCATATAAAGAGATTTTCTTGAAAGATCTTGTTAGACGAAACGTTAAAAAATAATAATTTATATAAAATTTATTCAAACGATGCTCTGATTCCCTGAAGAAAATACTTGACAATTCTCGCAAGAACATGCGAATAACCCGAACGTTTTTTATTCGAAGCAACAACTTTATTCAAACTATTTGAAAACAAATCCTAACAACCGTGTTAGAGAAAAACAACTTCGCACAAACGGCGCACAAGGAGGAAAAATAAAGGCAAACAAGGAACTTTTTTTACATCTGCATTTCACCCTTCAATGGATTCTTCAAAATAGCTGGCTATAAAAAGCCGATAAGGTTTGCGAGCATCATCAAAATCGTTTGGTACCAACCGACACTTTTCATATTCTTTTCTCTTGTTGCCATTAAACCACGAGGTTGTAAAACGACATTAAAGAAAAGCTGGGGAGGGAAAAACGCTGTGATCGAAAATTCAAATAAGACTTTTTTCCCCCTATTTATTTTCTTTCCTCCGATCATTTCACTTTGAAGAAACCGATTTTGGAGTCAAGGAAAACGGCCTGCTTTCTCTCCTTAAAGTGTTCGTTTCAACATTCAGTCGCGTTTTTTATCTGCTTTGATGGGACATTTATTTTCTCTCTTTGTGAAAACCTCTTTCATTCGACATGATCGGTATACACTAGCTTATCATAAGTTCTGGTTTCGAAGCTCTTCCCAAAGTCCCAGTCGATTTCCCGTTCTGTCTCGGTTCGCCTTGTAAAGCATACACTCCTTGTCAAGTGCACAAGAAATAGCACTATAGGCAATCGTTTAAAAAATTCGACAACTTGCCTGGATAAAATGTTCCGATAACTTTCATGAATTATATAGTAAAAAATGCAAATACATCAATAAAATAAAATTTAATCTCATTCATCGTTTAACCTTAAAACAGTGATTGACAGCCTGGGGAGAAACTTCCTTAGAAAGAGCGGTTCTTAGTTTATTTTAGCTATGTTAGTGTCCCGTTTTGAAGCAACATGAGGGTTGCTTTGGGTCAGATCTCATAATGGTGAACAGCGGCCAGATGACGGGAACAACACCTGAACTGGCATCTTCCTCACCAAACTTGCGCACCACCCCAACGGAAAGACGTTTGATCCAAGACGGCAGATTTAATGTGCACCAAGCACACATACATGGCGGATCTTTAGTGGAATTGGGTTTCAAGCCTGGAACCCTCCGGCCGCGAAACCGAGACCTTACCATTAGGCCACCGCGGCCCTTAGTAACAGTGAAATAACGTTACAAACAATTATTAGCGTCCGCATTTACGAAAACCTTAGACAAGGTCTCTTCGACTTACGACGAGTTGGGTTCCGACTGAAAGGTCGTAAGTCGGATTTATATTTTTGAACTCTATTTTCAAACAGGTAATAAAAATTGCAGAAAAAACACACAAACAAAAATGCAATCTGTGTGCGTATAATTATTGTACAAAGGTGAAAAATGAATATATTGTACGTATTGTACGTAAAAAAAACTTAAAATTATGTTTTATTTTGAAACTAGAAAATCACCCGTCATGGTATGACGGGTGCTAATTGCCTCTTTATTCGAGAGATTTGACGTGTTTAAATAGATATATATACGAGATAAATGTTTAACATTGATTGAAAACAAATAAATTAAACATATGTTTTGTGACAGGAAATATTTTTTTTTATTTACATATTTCTTTATTCAAAAAAACCTCTTGGTAAAAACAACATTCCTTGTGATGTATTTTTCGTTGTTTAACAATTTTCCTTGTATTTCAGATGTCTTTGTGTAAATTTTAACGGCGAGCTTCAGCTTGATCGGGAGTGTGTCTTTCGATGCGGCGACTATGAGCGGCCGCATCTCTTTCTCGGCGAGCTTGAGATTGAGCTGGAGTTTCGGCTTCGATGTGTCTCCTATAAGCGGCTACATCTACTGCACGAATCCTGTCCAGCGATTCCTGGCTTTGCCTCGCTAACCATCTTGCTTTCCTTTCCTTTGTCATTCGCCGTCTTTTTGCGATGGGTTCTTCGTCGGTATTCATAGTAAAAAACATAGTAAACTAATTCATGATTTTAAAGTATTCAATTATAGTAAACAATATAAAAAAAATATATACATAATAATTCAATAACTATGAGATTCTCAGCTTGTCAAACTAAGTCAAACGTTAAAATTTCAAAGGAATTCTTTTTCGAAATTCTAATAAAAAAATCACTTCTCTGCTTGTCAAACGTTGCCAAAAAATATTATCAAATTATGTCATTACGATTGCAATAAATAATCAGATGCATCGTGGCGTCCAAACTATATCACGCATAATATAGTACTACCTCAATTTACTACTTTCTATTAAAAAACGGAAATTAATTTGAAATATATGATTAATATAATTTAAAATTTCTCCGGAACTATTGATCATGGCGAGATAAATTTTATATCAATCAATAAAAAATTTTATTTCACTATTTTAGAGCTATTAAATTTGAAATTAGAACGACAATTACTCTTTTAAATTTAAAATTACTGAAATTTAGGTGCTCTAACAATAAAATAATGCTATTTAACGTCTCGCAGTGCTATGGCGCGAGTTTTATTGTTGGTGACATCAGAGCGTTACCGAGATATAGATCTGGGCTATTATATTAATGATTTGAAGTTTATTTTTTGTAGACGTATTGTAAATGCGGGTAGTCGTAAGTCGAGTCAAAGGTGCTTTCTTTTTCTAAACAAAATAATGGCAAAAATTAAGAAAGTGCCTAAGAGAAACCTTTTTTAATACATTGTTTACTTTAGTCTCGATTCATTCCCTTTCATTCCTGTGTTGAAAAAAAAATCTTTATAGCGTAGTAGGTATTTGGCAGTGCGTCACCTACGCTGAAATTTCCCTTTTGAGTTCAAATAGACGGTTGTATTCTTTTATCCGCTCAATTGAGTTGCCCAAAGAGTAAATTCTTATATCAAGCAAACATTCATTTTCAAAAATTTTCAATATTCAATACAGTAGAACCCCAGGAATCCGAACATATTTTTTAATTTTCTGAAAAATGAAGGAAAAATAAGAATTTCGAATCAGAAACAAAGCTAATGTTTATTCCCAACTTCAAAAAAAAAAGTATTCGAATTAGTCTTTACGAATGAATACAGCACTTTAATTAGTAGAAACAAACTCGGATATCTTCTTTTTACTCTCAACTTGTTTGTCACTGTACCGTGCGAATCGCCGCGTGTCTTTCCATACGCCTTCACAGAGTACCCAGAGTCAATACTCTACTGGATTTGGTATATCAAGAATATTTTATTGAATTTCCCGGATAATTCGAATTCCTCGGAATCCGAACAAAGGTCAACCACATTTAGTTTGGATTCCCGGAGTTCTACTGTATTTAATTCATTTAATTGCAATGAAAAAAATCCTTATATATAGTAGTCACCCCATAATCCGGCAGATATCAGACCTGAGGACTGCTAGATTAACGAAAGTGCCGAATTAGTGGAGGTTCATTTATAAAAATGAATTTTAATAGTAAAACCGATGTTTAATCAACAAAATATACATAATTATACAGAAAACACTTGATATAATAAATATTACAAAATGTAATCCAAAATCTGTGCATCAGCCTATTGTTTACGTCGCGCCAAGGTCACTGACATCCGCATGCAGTGATTTGCTGATCCTTTCACGCTACCCACTTGTTCTGAAAAAGCCGGACCACTTGAGAGGCCGAATTAGAAAAGTGCCGGATTATAGAGGAACCATTGCAATCTTAAAATGTGCAATTTTTAATGACATTTTATGTAGCTTCTGGTCGCTCAACACTTTATCATAAAATATGTGATTTTTAGAACGAATTCTTAGACGAAAACTACAAAGGAATATCATAAAATATTTAGTTTTTGTCTGGGAAAAACATTTTCGAATACATGCGATTTTTTATCTATTTTCCTTAAGCGTCGAAAGAGATTTGTAAGTAATTTTCACATATTTACGAAAAAACGCAAGCAAAATTTTAAAATTAATTTTGTCTTACTTACAGTATTAGAAAAGATTTTAATTCAAAACTGAGATAAAATTCTATAATCTAGAGTTTTCATAAATTATGAATTTTTATAAAAGAATATTCCCGATAAAAATACCATGTCGGAACAAAAATATAGTGAAATTGCGAAAATTCTAGAAAATGATAAAATACTGTTGAGAGCGGCGATATGCTTTTGAAATGCCTCATTAACTAGGACACGATAGGAAGTTACTACAATGTCTTGCAAAACTCTTCTGGTAGGAAGAACTTGGAAATGTAAACAAGGAAGGAATAGAGTATTAGAAAAAAATTCTATGGACGAGTTTTGTTTTGGAGTATTTTTTTTTTTCAAATATCCAAAACAATCATGTTGACAAATGCCAAATAAACAATGTCTAAGTTTATGTACGAACCGAAAAAAAGAGAAGAAAAAAAATTCTTGTTTCTTTGTTTTCGTGCGAATGTAAAGAACAATCAGAATGTTTCCGAAAAGGATAGTTCCAAAAAGAAAATTCCATGCATCGGATAAATGAGTGCATTCTTTCAGAAAACTAATACCACTTCTCTGTTTCTAGAGTTCCTACTTTGAAGCAAACTGTGTTTGTAGTAATTATTTTGGAACCCAATCTAAGATGAATTTGCGTTATTTTCTATCTCACATGAGACATCTTTCCTTATTTTAAGTGTAAATAATTGCTTGTATTGTTAATTAATTATAAGCATGGATATAGGTTCATGAGCGAAATTTCGAATACTTCCAAACATGGCTGACAAAGCTGTAAAGACTTCAGCTTCACAGAATTTTACTTTTAAGATAGAATAGTCCTAAATCGCAAATGCTTCAATTTGCATGATTTATTGAAAAATCGAAAAAGAAGAAAAATTGTGTTTCAATCATTTTAAGCATGCAAACCTTGTCATTTTCTAATGGTGCTATTTTGTTTTTAATATCTATCTACAGTAAGAATTTTTTTTTAATATGCTTGAACGACGGATATCTTAATGACAAAATTTTAGTTTAGACTCCTTATTGCGTTGGCTGAGCCATAAATTTGATATGTTTACTTCACATGAATATCTTAGACGATAGAAGTAACTAAGCATGCCATTTAATGTATCTTCCACTTCTTAACACGTTTTCTTCCACTATGATCTGAGATGACATGATTTTTTTTTCTTTCTATAATATGTGCAATGGATTCCAGAATTAAATTGGTTATAACACTTGTGTGCAAAATGACATGAAGTCGATTTGTTTGGTACCATCTTTTGGCCAAACTTCACCAAGGACAAGGTTAAATAAACCAAACTGAAGATGAACAGGAAAAATTATAATTCAGAAAAATATAGAAATTTACACTTTGCTTATTTTTAAATTAACCGTCTAACGCCATATATCTTTGCGAATTAATTTAATTATTAAAGAGTTTAATTTTTAAAAAGTCAGGTAAATGAAACATGCATCTATTTAATCAATTTCATATCTAAACATTTAAATATTTTTTAAATATAAATTTAACTGCGATCAACTGAAGACTTTTAACCTTTTTTCTATTATATAAAATTTTGCTATAACAATCAATATGTTTATGCAAAGTGGGATACGTTAAAATTTATTTCTGCATTTGGCTCTAAATCCCATACAAATCCCTCTTTAGTTGTTAATGCTTTATGTTGACAAAGATATGAAAAGAACTAAAACAGCTGAAAATAAAATCTGGAACGGAAATACTACGCACTGTGTCACTAAATCTGAAGTTTAAAGTTCTTGAAATGTTTTGTTTATAGTAGAATGCGCAGCACACAACAGTAGATAATTTTAAGCTTACGTAACACGAAACACGTTGCTTGAAGTACACGGCCAAAGTAAACAGTTTACATTGTAATCTTTTAAAAAAGTAATCGTTTGGTTATTTTTATTTTTAGGCATTATATCTGAATGAATGAATGAATCATTCTACAAAGACTGATGTAAATTCTAAATTCGAGAATGTAGATTAAAAAAAATACGTAAAAAAGTAAGTAAAACTTAAATTTGCAGTGGTGCATTTAACTTACACAACATAAAGATATTGAAATCATTCACAAAAATGAATGCCTGTATAGTGTGTTTAATCCATATACACTGACGAGCCAAAACATTATGACCATCCCCACATTTTTCAATAAATTCGTCTGGATGACGTGGAGGGCACGTTGTTAAGTGAAAATGGTATTTAACTGCTGCTGGAGAAAATAAGTAATCATTCTTGCACTTACTTTTGCGAGTGATGGAAAAGGCTGCTGATCTAAGCGAATTTGATAGAGGGCAGATCGTAATGGCCCGAAGACTCGGAAGGGGTATCACCGAAACTGCACGACTGTCGTTAGTATTCATGCAAAGTGGATAAATGACGGTGACACTAGCAGTAGATTCCAAGGTCTTGGTCGTCCACGCGTCATCAAAGAAAAAGGACGTCGGAGACTGTCCCGCTTGGTAAAGCAAAATCGGCGCCAGACAGTGGCTCAGCTGACAGCCCAATACAATGCAGGTCCAAGCGCAAGTGTTTCGGAACACACAGTTCAGCGGACACTGTTGGATATGGGACTGTGCAGCAGACGTCCCACTGTTGGCCAAGCGTCATCATCAACTACGCCTACAGTGGCCCCGGAACATCGAAACTGGACCATGGATGAATGGAAGAGTTGCCTGGTCGGTTAAATCCCGATTTCTCATTCATCAAGTCGATGGTCGTGTCAGGGTACGCAGTCTGCCAGGCGAACAGTTGCTCCCCTCTTGTACAGCAGGTCATATACAGGTTGGTGGTGGCGGTATCATGCTTTGGGGGACGTTCTCAAGGGCGGCTCTGGGACCAGTAGTTGTGGTAGAACAGACCATGAAAGCTGCGAACTATCTGAACACCATTGCGGATCAGTAGCACCCTTACATGGCGTTTGTCTTCCCAACTGGAAATGGAATCTTCCAGCAGGACAACGCCCCATGTCACAAGGCTCGGATTGTGTTGGAGTGGTTCGAGGAGCTAGGAGCATATTGATGAGTTCCACTTAATGTCCTGGCCACCTAACTCGACGGATCTTAATCCGATGGAGCACATTTAGGATGTCATAGAGCGGCAGCTCAGAGCTCAAACACCACCATGTCCGAATATCTCGACTTTGCGTGACCGCTGCTTAGACATTTGGTACAACCTGTCTCCAGTCATGTACCAAAAACTTGTGGCATCTATGCCCAAGCGAGTTGCAGCTGTTTTGAAGGCCAAAGGAGGCGCAACGCGTTATTGAGTAGGTGGTCATAATGTTTTGGCTCTTCAGTGTATTATACAAGAATAAATGGAAAAAAAATCGTTTGTATTTTTACATGTTATTGTAACACGATACTGTAATCTACTCGTATATAAATAAAAGTATAAAATTCATAAATAATTTGAACGCTACAGAAATGCAAACTAATAAATTTATATTTATTTAAATTTTGTTCACAAATACTATTAAGCCTAAAGAAGCTTTTAGTGAAACTTGAGTCAAAATTAAGTGAATAGTTTATTTTTTTTATTAATTAAAAACTATGGTTTGATGTACAGAAAGATTATTTTATCTTCAGTGTTGCTATTCCTATTGAATGAAAATAGTATTGGTATTTTAAATCGTTCTTTTAATTGCTTTCAAGTTGCTGCTCGTAATGTTTAACTAGATTTAAGCGGCTTTTAAAAATCTTTTGGTGTAATCTTTAATTTTTCGAGAAGTTATGAGATTTAAAAATTGTTTGGTGCAAATGATATTCTCCATTTAATTAAAAAAATTGCTGGTGATAAGAGGATTATGCGCATTATAATACCTTATATATATTTTTTTACATTTAAAAAATTAAATACATTAAAAAAATCGGCAAGAAAATATTTTTATCTCGAGTTAGTACATTATCTAGTATAATATCTTGGTATATCAACTAGTAATTAATAAAAATAACTTGTTTACTAAACCTCATTAAAAATGAAAAATTCGTAAAAGTAAAATTGAAAAGTAAAACGAAGTCTATAACTGAAATCAAAAGAATGAAATTTATTCGTAAAATAATTTAATTAAAAAACAAATTATTCAAAAAGTAATAAAACTAACGTCGAGACGAAAAATACATTTAAGATCAGATCGAAATATATTTATCGTATTCGATTAAGAACTGTTTTACCTCTATCAAGGTTGATATAAAGAATTTTGATCATCATTGAGAGATATAAAAACATCTCTTATATTCTACGGCCTAATTGAGGCTCAAAACTTAATGAAGGATCTTAAAATGTAAGCAAAAAATTAGAAATTATTATTCAGGTTTTAATTTAATCTCATAAACTATCTTTGTTAAAATATAACTTCTCTATATACTACTAATTATCTACATGTAATAAATTAATAATGCATTATTTTAAACCAAATTTAATAATTATTAGTCAATAAACAAAATTTGTATTATTATTAACAATTTTGTCGAGCTCATTTTTTTGTTATAATTTTAAAAAATTCTCCTAATGAATGGAGGTAGGTTCCTAGGGGCTAAGGACTCATGTAACTTCGAGAAAAATTAGTTTTAATTTTCATCTTTAATTTATAAGCATTATAAGATTACGGTAGCTCTAAAACTCGTAAACTCTAAAGGTAGCAGAGTAAATTTAAATCTGGAGCTTTTCTGATGAAGTATTTAGTTTATTAGTTTTTTTTCCCTTAAGCATAGTTTAAATTTTAGAGCTAATAGAATTTTCTAAGGATAATTATTTGTCCATAAGAACGGAAACGAAGACAATTCATATGGAGTCACAGTCACACGGTAAAAGACACTAAACAGAGTCATGGAGTGGGGAGAAAGGACGTGCTGAGATGCCACGTCCTTTCTTCTCCAGCAAGAAGTGTATTGGACGCCAAAATTGCCGTGACGTGCTTAACACGTGACATGTCATAATGGACCCACCCCATTAACTCGATCCATATATTTTTAATAAATTAATTATTTGAGGTGGAAAAAGTTTTTTTACCTTAGTGACTTTCGTAGCAGAAATCAAAATTTGTAAACTTTTCGAGATCCGTGTAGCTTGAATACCCTCTGTTATACCAATACATGTAATGATTTAACTTTTAAATCTTCTTTAAATTAATTCTTTTTAAGACCACTTCATTTTTAATTACTCCTACTTTAACTTCCAGAGTCACGAGATACTCCGGGGACTTCCCTTTATGCGACTACTTAAGCTCGCCGCGATTTTGTAACGTTCTCCTTTGTACAATGTGATCCTCTTAATAACACGCGCTGCTTTTGAGCGCACTATCCTAAAAAATGGTCATGGAGTGGGACAATTTAAATATCATCTAAGATATAAAAGTTACTCGAGATCGCCTTTTAAAATGAAAGGTTGATCTTTGAATAAAGAAGATTTTGCTTTAATTAACTATGGAATTCATTACACATACCTCTACCTGTTCGAGGAAATTTCATACATATTCCAAGAGTGATAAAAATTATTGATAGCAATTACGATTTAAGAGCTTAACCGTCAAATCAGTATTTGCTTATTTATTAATTTTCAAACCGACCTTTCAAAACAAAGGAAATTCGGACAGTTAATGCGAAACCTCGTAATGTTATCATGTTATAAAGCATTTATTTTATCGTCTGTGTTTTCATAATACTATATCGCCGTCGTTTCTAAACCAAGTTCATAACTTCATATAAAAATACTACAAAATGTGAAATACTTCCATTAAAATTTGAAACAAAATTACGCAAGCAAATCTTGAAAATTAAATATTTTTGAAATGTAAATTTACTATTTTTTTTTAATAAAAGGTTATACTGGAAAAGCCGACTCTACAATTAAACAGAATACTGAGCAATTCAATGGACGAGTTTTCTGTTTTGTTTATTTTGGGTACAGAGAATTTCCGTGCCGAAGACCCACTTCCGGTTTCCCTTTATCGAAGCATTACACCGGAAAACGGTCCTGGGCACGGAAGTTCTATATTAACCCAAACAAACAAAACAGAAAACTCGTCCATAACATAGAATGGAAAAAATCTATTGAACAAGACGTTGAATAATAGACTTGAATTATTAAAACTTAAAAAAATTGCAAGGGAATAAAATTGATAGCACTAAAAAGTTATTTCTTTAAATTTTAAAGTGATATAAAAACGGTTTTTGTGCGACAATATTTTCCGAAGTTATTGAGGAAAAAAAAGTCAAAATTTCGATTAATTTTAATTAAAAATCTAATTAAAATTTTGAAAACCCCTTGCTTAATGAGCACCTGTTACCAAGAAGTAACTGCCTATCAAATATGGTAAATCTACTCCCAATAGTCTGTCTGACCTGTAGGACGTTTTGCATCAAACAATTTATATGCATGCCAGACTAAAAAACATTTATCATGTCAATATAAGTATTTTTGCTGGACCCTTTCAGCATGTTTTAACCTGAACTGTACAGAATTCACATAAGTATGTACTTTATAGACTAGTAGCAGATATTTCTATAAAAAAAAATGTTAGCATACCACTTTTCTATATAGTGCATTTTCAGAAATGAAAAGTCGAGTGACTTTCAAGATTTCTTTTCGAAAGCAGATTTCGAAATGTAAATCCTGTGGGGTTGAAAGGAAATTTTATCTCAGTCATTCTATTTCTCAACGTCATGAAAAAGACAGATCAAATACATTGTTTCTATAGTAACTGAGCAGCTAGCTATTTTGCAGTCAATTCTCGCTGCGTTCAAATTTTACCTGTCTTTCACAGTTTGAGAAATCCAATTCTATTATATGATAAATAACGATATGCTTGTTGTTTATTTCTAACTAGCCGCCTTCGGCGACCAGCTTAATTAAGCATAGTTAGTTCCACATGTTACATACTTTTAGATATTTACGCGTTTTTAGACGCGCCTAAAGTGACACATTGTGGATATTACAGCAAATGACAATTTTTTGTCTTGTATTAATAATGCATTAAGACGGCAAAACTTATGAAATCGGAAATAAAAAAGAAATAAATTTTAATACTCAAACGATTGTTTTTTGAAATATTCGTACCACCTAAATTATATTCAGCTATTAAAATATCTATACAAACATTTTTTTATTAACTAGACGCCTTTGGAGACCAGCAAATGCAGCTTGTTCGCCAGGAATATAATTCAATTGAATCTCTCACGCAATATTTGATATCCATGGTTCCCTTAACAAAGTAGTTTTAAATTTTAAATTGTGATAGACGTTTAACCCGTGTTCATTTAGCAACCTTGTACCTGTTTTGTGCATTGTCTACATGAACGTCCCTATTGGATTCATGTAAGATATAATCTCCAACTTCACTTTCATATTCCTCATGCAAAATATGCATCTGATTTCAACACATTTACGGCAAATTTTACGTCCAGAAGAGTTTTAGTTGTATTGAAACACGACGATAAAAAGATAAAAAACATGGCAATCATAATCACTCAGCCTACTGGATATATTTCCAATAATATACTAACGAGAATATAAGTTTCGAGATTAGAATTTTCAGTCGATTGCGACACTTTCTGTTTACATACTTCGTATGCAAGAAATTAAAAAAAAAAAAACCTTTAAAAGATTTTGTAAGTAGTACAAATATCTCTCCTCTGGAATCAGTAACAACTTCAATATTATAATGCTTGAGGAGTGTATTAAGAGCATCCGTGATAAGCATGAGATTAAGAACCACTGGTTTTCATTAAGATGAAAAAGAAGGAGCAGTAATATGTCAAGTATCGCAAGGCTCAAGATGAAGGAAGACGCTTCTCAGATTGTACTCGAGATCATTTGACTCAAGGCTCCATTTGGAACGATTCCAAAACACTCTTTCTCTCTGTCTGTCTTTTTCTACCCGACCAAATGATCGCTTCGCTTTCCAGTTTTTTTTATTGCCCTTAATCAGAAGATTTCGACATGCCGTACCGCAAGCATCTCAAATCTTGGCCCGCGACCACATGCGGCCCTTAACGAATATTCTTGCGAGCCTTATAATCTTAAATGGGCAAGAAAATTTTAAAAAATAAATAAGGATTTTATAAAAAAGGGCTGAAGTTAAAAAGATCTAATTTTGCATGTATTTTCCACTGGGAAATTTGTACATGACAATATTTCTCTGTTACAAGTAAGTTTAGCAATATTTTCACTAACAAAAAGGATTTCGTAAGATTTATAGTTACTAATATTAATCTTGAATCAGTTTGGTAATTAAATCACTGCGAACAAGTTTTCTCCTGAAGTAGAGGAGATTATCTAAGACGAAAGATCTCAAGTGTCCCGGAGTAAATGTTAATTTTACATTTGTACTTTTCCTCACTAGACCAGAGGTTCCCAACCTATTTCCTCCCGTACCCCTGATTGGTCTTTCTATTTTTGAGTAGCCCATATTCTTGGCCCCCCCCCCCCCCAACTATCCCATCGCGCAAAAAAAATTTTATTAGCCATTTGAAGGGCTTAGCATAGCTCAAGAGCCCAACGACTCGAATAAACTTGATAAAATTTGTATGATTTATTTTATTCCATCTTTTATAATAGTAATAATTCAACGCCAAAACAAATGAAAACAGCAATAATATAATTTCGCATTAATTTATGATGGGAGCTAATAGTTACTCATTCTAATGATCAACTACACTATTCAAATGGAATACAATTTCAATGCGATCCTTGAGATTGTTTCATGGAGCTGAGTTTTATAAAATTAGGTGGCAAATGAAGACAGATGTAATCTCATCTCTGCAGCTGCGTCAAGCTTACGACGAAATTTGTTATTAAAATACGCATAAGA
>BGPR01000951.1:275436-326232 GCA_013235015.1 Araneus ventricosus
TTTCTTATTCTACGTTTTATTGCATTTTTACAATAGTATTAGTTTAACGCCCAAAGTAATGAAACCAGTTTTGTAATAATTTCGCATTGAATTATAAGGATAGCTAAAACTTAAACTTCGTAATAATCAACTATTCAAGTGGTATAGATATTAAATAGCAAATATTAACTTGAGGGAAATATTCTGTAACTTTTTAAATTCCTTATGTCTTCTTGCTTCCACCATTACCAACTTTGATTTCGCGTACCCCCAGGGGTACGCGTACCACAGGTTGAGAACCTCTGGATTAATTGATAATTAAGTTTCCAAAATATTAATATTTTGCATTTTCATCTAGGGTATATAAATATTCTCAATCTTAGAACTCTAACACATCTGAAAGGAAACGGAAAACTTATTCCAAGATTTGACTTTTACAACCAAGAAAGAGGTCAAGTGTGTAATAAAAATTTATTGAAACAACTGGAATTCGTGTCCAACTATCAACTTGTGGATGTGCAAAGGCCAGACGCAGGCTAACAATCTTCAATACGGGAGAGAACTACTCAGGCAGACAATAATTTGCAAATATCAAAAGACCAGTAATCAGTTGGAGTTATTTATACCCTGAAAAAAAAGCTTAAAAATCCCTCAACTTCTTCATTAAAAGTGGTATGAAATAACAGATCCCAAATACTAAAAGTTTAAAAATCGCAAATATAAACCAGGGGCGATATTTTTTAATGAAACTAAGTGCAGACAAAATTTAAGAAAAAAACTGCAAGGTTTCTTAAAAAGTGCGAGTCATTAATAGACATTAAATAAAAGATTCGATGCAAGAGTTTTCGTTTCGACAATTAATTTCTGGGGAAAGCTTAAATGGATTAAATGCTGTTAGCATCACTAACTTCCAGAATTTTGAAACGCAAAAGGAAACGAAAATCTTAAGTTGAATATTCCAAGAAATTAATATTAAAAGTAACTTCTCATAATTAAACTTTTCATTGTTGTCCGCAAAGAAAACTTTGCGAATACAAATTTAATTGCCAACAGTGAAAACAAATGCTAACCTCGAGCAAAGCGCAAAATGACCTTCTATTTAAAAAAAGATTGTTTCCCAAAGCTTCCTCAAGGTAAAATAATTCTCATCCGAATTGAAAATCACGTCCATCAAAAAAGATATTTATAGAACTCACTTCCATTAAACTTATTTTCATTGTCTTGCATTAAAATAATCACTTGAACGACTATAACTTGTTCGTAGAACAAATAATTTCGGTAAATGTCGAGCTAGCTTGCATTTTTCTTTTCTGCCTTTCGTATGATTAACTGTCAATGCAGATGAATAAAGTGATGATTGATATAATCCGTCAATAATTACAGAAATTTCACACAAGTACTATTTATAACTAGCGGTCCCACTGGGAGGCACCACGAGTTCGTGGATGAGAAGCCGCCGGATAAGTCAGCGGGGTCTCGCTTCCCTGGTGGGTACAATAATAGCTTGGGTTTGCCTTCTCCCTGTGACAGTGCGTGCCTCCTTCGGGTCATTAGGATTCCGGAATCAGCACTCTAGCTGTCGTAGCAACCGTTACTCAGATATACCGGATGGCTTCGTTTCAGGTCAGCGTGATTTCGATATGAATTTAAAACTAGCGGAAGAGTTTCCTCTCGACTTTCTCGTATACTTACACATGATGGAGAGTTTTGTATTTAGCTCTATACTGAAGCTGAAGCTATTTGTATTTAGTGTTTTGTATTTAGAAAATACTGAAAAGAATCGAGTATGCATTTTTGACTTTATGCCTTTGAGCAATTGGGTCCAAAATCTGAGACAGAACTACAACTTGGTGTAAAAACCATATACCAAATTCCATTCATTCAGCTCGTGTTTTTTTTGAGTGAATGTGTTCACATATAGGCAGACATCACATTTAAGGTACAGTACAACCCCGGTAAACCGAACTAAAGGAGATTTAGCCAATACTGAAAAGAATCGAGTATGCATTTTTGACTTTTTCCCTTTGAGCAATTGGGTCCAAAATCTGAGACAGAACTACAACTTGGTGTAAAACCCTTGGTACCAAATTCCATTCATTTCAGCTCGTCTTTGAGTGAATGTGTTCACATATAGGCAGACATCACATTTAAGGTACAGTACAACCCCGGTTAACCGAACTAAAGGAGGGAAAGCCGTTTCGGATAACGATTTTTTCGGTTAAGCAATCAACACCTATTACTATTTTGTATCTATCTACAGTATGTAATTTTGAAATGTTTTGAATATAAAACGAATTCAAAACTCTCTTCGTAGGTTACACTTATGCTCTTTATTAAAATAAACCCCCCGTCGCGACGGTGAGTTTCGGCGCGAGTAAATAATATCGCAATTAATATTGTTAATACCCATTAATTTTAATTTTAACACTCTAAAATTAATCACTGACCTTCTTGGGGAGGCTTAAAAGAAAAAAGGTGGGGATAACGTTGCAAAAAACCTTGCCTTCGGGATTATTTCCGTGTAGTACACTACATGTTTTTTTGGAACTGCAATTAAGTAAGATTTTACTATAATTATGTTTAAGAAGATTTAAGTGAGCACATGGCAGAATTCTGAGAAAGAGGAATTGGAGAAATAAATGCCGTTTAAGATAATGAACGAAACTGTTTGTAATACTTTGGAGTAAGCGGAATAACAAATCATTAGATGTAACGCTTTTGCTACGCCTTCACAGCTTTATTTGAATACTAACACAACGCAAGAAGACGTAGGAACGGCAAAATAAATTTTAGGAGAAAAAACTCTTCAATTGCTTTAACCTTTACCCAGATTAAGCCGGTCTTTATCTCATTTTACAGATACGAGGTAACACAAATTATATACAGACTAGTTCTCGTGTTTTTACATCGTGGTTGAAAATGCTTTTTTCTAATTTTTAAGATTTATAACAATCACGGGTAAATTTTAATTATCTAATTTGAAAATTAAAAGTAATAGTTCCGCCAGTTCTATTGTGGGTTTGCCATTTACATACAATCTCTCTTGGAGAGAAGATTAAAAATAAAGAACGCTAATATTTTTCGCAAACATTAGACGATTTACGATATTTAAACAGCTTAAAGAAATGTTTCAAGAATATCAATGTAACATACATTACTCAGTACACAATATATTTAATAGAAATGTCGTAGGAAATATATACTTTTAAAAACTTACAAGTATTGCAGATTTAATTCTTTGGAAGACAATTTTCCTTCGGTTTCTTCCATTTTTGAATGCACATATCGAATTAATACCTAATCGTATGTTTTTGGAGGTAATCAAGATAGAATGTGATTTTGATTATAAGTCAAAATATAACAAAACTGAAGTGAAAGGTTTGAACACACGAACATTCGCAAATGAAATAACCGTATTTGGAAGTATACTTGGAAAGATCAGCTAATGACAATTCAGAAAACACATAAGTATTCTGCAATATCCAAAATTACTCTCATCGACTTTGGATCGAAATTCAGCATAATCACTGCGCAAACTATTTCCCCCAAAATAAACAAGGCTATAGCAGAAAAGACATGTAAAGAAAGCAGTGACTATTATTTAACGCAATGCTAATCAAATATCGGACTTCTTTTTAACACTTCTCTTTTCCAAAGAAACCTACATTTCTATACAAAAGTGATGCTACGCAGCCTACATAAGGCTGTGTTTTTCGAGCTTTGTTATCCTTTGAATTTAATGATTTCTCTGTAACAGGGCTTCTTAAACTTTACCACTCGCGACCTCTTTTGGACTAATTAACTAACACTACAGACTGCCCCTGCACCTAAGACTATGACGGTCCCTTACCGGTTTGAATGGGCAGTCGTAGAAGGGTGCTATCAACACCTGCAAGGCATCTTTTGGACTGAGAAAATATTCCACGATTCCCCATCTATGAACAAGAAATACCACAAATCTTTAAAACAAGCATAAATTAATTATTAAAATTAATTAGTACTAAATTTATAGCTAACTGAAAAAAGGTTAAAAAGAAGCTTCTGTGCAAACTTTTTTAAAAATCGTTTGCAGTGGTGTTTTTTGCGAGTAGGAAGACAAAATAGGCAGATGAAACATAAGTTAATAGTAAAAGATTTTTTAAAAAATGTAATAATGCAATTATTCGTGAATTTTCAATGAAATGTTTCAAATTAATACAGCTTTCAAGTCAAATACAGTGAACTTTTTATTTGCAAATTCCTGCGGTTTTAGGAAGTAGGACTAACTTATAAACAGCATAGTCCAGCGTAAATCTAAGTACACGTGTTACTAACAATTCCATTTGTTATCGGTTGATGTTGAAGAATGCAAAAGTTTTATTTCAATCTTCTGTATTTTTCATCATTTTTTATATTTATATCGGTATTGTTGTAATCGATATCAGTCTGGTTTCTTTACAATGTTTAAAAATTGTTGTGGTGTTTTTCGCGAGTAGGAAGACAGAATAGGCAAATGAAACATAAGTTAATAGTAGAAGATTTTTAAAAAATGTAGTAATGTATTTATTAGTGAATTTTCAATGAAATGTTTGAAATCAATACAGCTTTCTCAATCATCTTTGCTTCTAAAATAGATACACAAGGTGACAATACTTTTAGCGACCCCAAAATTCATATACACGACCCCATTTTGGGACCGGAGCCCATAGTTGAAGAAGTTATTTCCTGTTAAGTGGATCGAATGCGGTACCTGTACGCTTCCACACCGGAAGGAGAAAGAAAAATACAGAGCCTAGTTGCCTGATAAAGACACTTTGTCTTGAAAAATGGTTTAAGGTGCCTGACAAAGACCTGGATAGCGCTGGATAACCACTTGGATCAGATCCAGATGAGTTTCTTCCACGTTCGTACTGTGAAATAATACCAATTATTCTCTTGGAATGGGACCAACATTTTCTAATAGAACCATTTTGAAGTAATGTTGTTAATATATAGAGCCTTTTTAAAACTATTTTACTGAAATTTCCATTATTTACAAATAAACGTATCATTATGAATGGAAACTTTTTTTTTAACTCAAAGTATCTATCTAAGTCGAAAAAAAAAAAAAGAAAAGTCGTCATGTCCTCGTTTGTCATGATTCGTGTCCTCAAAACATTTCTGTGAATTTATTTTTTTAAATGCCCAAGTTTTCGAAACTATTAGTGAAATTCCGAAATTAATATCAAAGTTTTAAATATAATTAATTTTAATATCTTGAAACTGTTTGAAATTTTCAATAAACCGATAAACAGAATAAGCCCGAAATTTTTTTCTCATTCTGATATCCTGATAGAAACTCTTTGCGATTGAAAAAAAAATCGCGATTTTTAATTAAAATTCATTAATTTTTCGAACCTACATGTATATAAATAAATATGCTTTTGCAAAAAAAAGAGAAAAAAATTTAAGTCGCTTGATACTACCGATAAAGTCAAATGCAATGAACTTTTTATTTGTAAATTCCTGCGGTTTTAGGAAGTTCTTTATAGCGTAAATCTAAGTACACGTGTTACTAACAATTCCATTTGTTATCGGTTGTTGTTAGAGAATGCAGTAGTTTTATTTCAATCTTTTGTATTTTTCATCATTTTTATATTTATATCGGTATTGTGTATTGTTGTAATCGATATCAGCCTGGTTTCTTTAAAATGTTTAAAAATTGAGCTGTGTCGCAAGAGATAAATTAAATAAATTTAAGTTTGACTGCTAAGAAGCAACATTTTATTTTATTTTGCTGATTTTTAAATTTAATTTTGCTGCAAATTTTATCAACCGTAGTTACAGTGGTGATTTAAAATCTCTACTATAATACGAGTTTCTAATTAGGAGTACTATGGGGACAACTGAGCAGATGAAAATCTTTCTTCAACTTTTTATTTTAACACTTTGAAATCAGTTTTTATTTTTATCAAAATTCTGACTTCATCTTGTATTTTTATACACTCTATTCTAAAGATTAAAATTAAGTCAACAACTAATCGTTGCCAAAGAAAACAGAAAAATTAAATGAAATACCTACAAAAATGGTATTCAAAAGTTAGCTTTTACTATCTGGCAATTACTAATAGAAGCAGTGGCGAATCCAGAATTCGGGCCGGGCCCCGGGGGACTGAGGTCATAAAAATTTTGTATCGTTGTGACGTATGTCAAACCTCATGGCTTATGTAAACCAAAACACTTTAACTTCACAGACTTTACTCACCTGACAATAAGAATCCTAAAGAACAGTACAATACTTTCGATAATCTAACAAAAAATACAATGAAATAACAAGCCAAAAAATGTTTTTGACCGCGTCTACGCTACAAATACAAATGGAATGACTAGAAAGGTAGGAAAATTTTCGAGCCTATCAAGCCAGAAAGCAATGTTGTCTAGTTTTTATTTTTTTAAAAAAAGGGAAAATAAGAACAAACAGTTGTAGTGATTTTAAATAAAATCAAGACTTTTGGTTTAGCTCTGGGGGGGGCCGCCCCCCCCCCCCCCCCGAGCCACTGGATTCGTCATTGAATAGAAAAGTGGACTGAGATTTGCTGGCGTCCACTACTTTTTTACTTTCTCGTATACGAAGTATACAAAGAGAAAGTATTGTAATCGTCAAAAAATTCGAACTCGAGATTTTGACGAATCTCCACGTTTTAGACCTCCCTGATTCCGAAAAACACAATTTTGGAATTATGTCTGTCTGTGTGTGTGTCTGTATGTGTGTCTGTGTGTGTGTCTGTGAACACGATAACTCGAAAACTATTAGAGCTACGGGGATGAAATTTGGTATGTCGTCTTTAAACATAATTTGTAGGTTTCTATCAAATTTTGGACAAAATCCGTCAACAGGAAGTCTGTCTGCCTGTATGTTCGGGGTCATGCGAACGCTATAACTCAAAAACTTGAAAAGCCAGATGGATAAAATTTTATACACAGTTTTATCGTCATGAATGTAGGTCCGTATAAAATTTTGGGCCAAATCCGTCAAAGGGTTGACTGTCTGTCGGTCTGTATAATCGCATACTTGTTCAGTTTTGAAACTAACTCCCTGCGCATGCCTACTAGTGGCAATGCCTGTGCAAGGAAGGGACGCTCCGAAACTTGGCAGTTTGCCAAAAACAAATTCTGGAGTGATTTTGTAAGGAAGCAAACATTTAGGGAGTCTCGCCAGGTCCTGTTGCGCAAAAGAATGAGTAGAGGATTTGAATTTGTTTTGATCCTTCAAACCACGCGTGGTTCCAACTTTGGTTTTCTTGCGACGGAAGTTTATTTGAAGTCTTTTATTATTCTAGTTTTCTCTACATGTGTTAGGAGTATACGAGAAAGTTTAGGGGAGACCACTCCCGCTGGTTGAAAGATGAGAAGATCGGTGATTTTCTTGTGAGGGCTTAAACAGTTATCACAATGCATTTTATCAAAATACACTTATAGAAATGCAGCCAAATCCCGGTATAACGAACTTTTCAAATTTTCTCAACCGAACTCCCGTGCCACTAATGTATTTTCAAATCCTTGAAACGATATTTTAATTCATTACTAATTGCAATTTAGTGTAATTAGTTTGTTCAATACAGAAATGCATTTAAGGATTATAAGAAATCTTGTGTAGCCAGTATTTGAAAAATAGGATATAGTGAACCATCGGCTATAACGAACTTCTGGATCGGTCCGTTGAGGGTTTATTATAACAGGGTTTGACTGCATTTTATTTCAAATTAAATAAAAAAAAAATTCCCTCAAAAGTAGAAGAAACGCGCAGCAAAAAATCATAACTAATGTGCTGCGATACCTAGAATTTCTAACATAATTTAAAAACGGCTTTATTCTCGTCAACTGTGCTTATACTATATACTATACTACGTGGTATTTGATTGCTAAATATAATGTAATCCCTCAATGAGAAATCATGAGCTTTTCAATGCATTCATGAGTCAACAATTATTTATCAAAAAGTTATTCGGTTCGGTGTGTTTCTGCTTCTTTGTAAATGAGTCAAACACCAAAAGGCATTGACTCAACCTCAGAATACAAACACAGCTGTCGCCATTAAGAATGTCACTCATTCCAAGTATCTGGATTTCTCTCCCTTTTCTTCATAAGTGTTCTTAGTAAAAGAAATATAGAAAAATTCCAAAGACATTTTGAGCGAAAAGCGCAACGCTTTTATTCAAAACACGTCCACATTTTCGCATTTAATGTGCTTGGATCACAAGAGAGAAAAAATTCAAATGTTACTTAAATCATAAAAATGTTTTCAGGAAAAAAGGAACGCCAAATTAATTATTTAGAAAATCTATTTTTAATGAAATGTTTTTAACAATAAAAAAAGAAGAAAAATCCCCAAACAATTTTGATTGCAATGGGGAGGGGGGAAAAGTTTTTCTGAAAAATCAAAAATACTTAATTTTAACGATACAAAAAAATGCACATTTTCCACAGGATGTCTTTAACTAGTGATGGGCAAAATATAACCTGCAGGACAGATGCAGCCCGCTGAGAGGTTTTATCCAGCCTTAAAATCTGAAAAGATATTTATAAAACAACACAAAACTGATAATGTAGGAGATAAATAACAAATCAGTTACTTAACTTCCAAACTTTCAAATAAAGAGAATAAGTTTTTTTTAAAAAAATTACCATGAGTCAACAATTGCATCTGCAAGAAAGAAAACCAAATAATTTTTCTAGCTTACACAAATTTGGAATCCGTTGCTTAAGCGTACACGACGTTAAAAACGTGAAAAACTGACCTAATTTCTTGCTGACACACATGCTACTGACAACGTCTGGAAAAAAATACATCTTTATTCGTTAGATGAAAATCGCCAATTTTATTTATTTTATGGAATGACGTTCACTTGTCTATAATTTCTACACAAAAGAAAACACTCATCGAGCACGTTTTAAACAGCTCCAAGCAGACCCAATTTTTAATTAAGAAACAAACAATTTTCATATATCCGGTATAATTATATTGATAAAATTTTACGTACATAAATAATTTATGAACAATTTTTTTTATATTGAGGACATCGTATTAACGATGATTTAATTGGTTTTTTCCCCCTGTGACTTACATCATATTAATTCGTCTCATGCTAACCTTTCAGATTTGCATATTAATATGATGAAAATTTCAGAGCGATAGCACAATTTTTTTAAAAAAATTGCAAGGAACTTTTATATACTTTTAAAATAATAACCTAAATTATCGTACAGAAATAACCTGAATATCAATCACAATTTTTATTCCTTAAATAGCACTTAGCTGAATAAATATCTCCCTTCAAACGACCAATTTAACAACAAACATGCCTATTACCTTACTTTAAAGCGACAGTGTTTACAATAGCACGGAAAAACACCTGTCGTTTATGCATCTTCAAAGCCAAATAATAAACAACTTGCACTGCAAAAGAATAAAATACACCATTGTAAGCATGTTACAGTTAGGTGCAGCATTTTAAAAAGGTCATAGAACGCTTATTTTTTCTGTGAAAGTACAGGAATTCTAGGGCCCGAAGGCAAAAGATTATTTCAGACGATCTGAAGTGAAGAGTTTTACAAGATCTCAGACGCAATTACTTTTTATGACTGTGGAAGCAGAAGCAGTCGCGAACGATACGAAAATGGATGGCTATTATTGTATTTTATAGCGGATTAGTCGGCCGACGGAGACAGAGCGAGTATTTCAAAAGATGTTACTACTGGAATGAGAGAAACGACTTGTAAAATATAGCAGTGACACCTAGAGAGCATGAGAAGTTACAACCGATTTCTTCTCGAGTGCAATTTAGAAATTGCATTCAAGCAAGTTAAATGTTTAACCTCTTAACTGCTTTTTGACGTAATATTGCGCACTACCGCAGTGAACGATCGTTCTTTTTGATGCAACATCATGGTCTTGCTCTATTAGTTCGTTCAGTATTGAAAATGAGGAGAGATAAATAATGTTGGCACAGAAGGCAGTAAAAGAGTTCAATACCCAAATACAAATAGAAACTGCTAGTTATGGCAGGAATAACAGTGATGCCAGCTGCCCGAGGAGGCATAACACTCAAGGGACATAATAAATACAAATACACTGCTAATTTCTAAGCTGATGAGTCTCCACTGAACGTAAACGTAACAGTAAAAGTAGGAGTGACTTCAAAGAACTCTGTTAGTCGTTAAGTTTGTTACTTAGCTTACTTACAGAAAACGCTTACATGACATGAAAAAAGAAAGCAACTGATTTTATATAGCCTGTAAAATATTTTGAATTACAAATGGAAATTTTAGTTATATTTACGTCCCGTTTCGCAGCAACACGAGGACTATTTTGGGGGGACCTCGTAATTTTGAACCGCGGTCAGATGACGAGGACGACGCCTGAGCTGACATCCTCTCTCCAAGCTTCCGCGCCACACCAACGGGAGGGCATTTGGCCCCGACGAATTTGGCGTGCGCCAGGCCCGCTTATAAGGCGGTTCTTCAGTGGAATCCGGTTTCGAACGGCCCTGCGGTCGGGGCCTACCACCAGGCCACCGCGGCCCGAAATGGAAATAAATTCAAGCGGAATGTATTATTTTAAAACATTTATTTTAAGGAAGAGATTATTTGTATCTAATTTGGAGGATTTTTAATTACAAAATTAAATAATTTTACACGGAAATAAGAAGCGAAAACATTAATTTTAACAAACATGAGAAAATCATGACCTATTGGGAATTTTTTTTAAAAAAAATTAGCATTAAACGGAATTTTTTTTAAAAAAATTTAATTTTAACAGACGATACTTTTCATGTAGTTTTGAGAACATTTTAATTTATGAACGCAAATCAATTAAAATCAAAAATCCTAAATTTTCACAAACATACAATAACTTTTATCTATTCTGAAGAATATTTTAAGGAGCCAAATGTAAAGTCAATTTTAACTGAAATAGAAAAATATTAATAAACAGATGAAAAATTTTATTAAGATTACGGGACGTTTAGCAAAATGAAAACTGATTTTAACAAAATCAAAATAAATAATATAAACAAACAATTGAAATCTTTCCAAAGGAGAATAATTCAAAATAATAATTAAAATCATTGACACATAAAGCGTTTTTTTCTACATTAACGTCGAAGTAAATATTCCTGCAGCAAATGAGAAGGAAAACAACATAACAACATGCAAATGTATAAAAACCTGCTTTCGATGACTGTTCCAAACCATGAACGAAGCAAACGTAACCACAAAAAGCAAGAGTGTTAGTCATTAATACCGCAAAGAGGCAAATTAAAGACAAAAACAACCTTGGCTGCTTTGCATTTAAATGAGAGTTGAAGGTTACCAGTTAAAGAGCAAAGACAAAAGGCCAGACGGAGAAACTTCAACCGCATCCTTCACCTCTTCCATTAGAACCGAAAGAACAACGAAAAGTGCAACAATATCTGTTTTGTTTACTTCTCAAGTTCGACTAATGGAACGCCTATTTACTGTTAGAAACACACAATATAAAAGCTTAAAAATAAGATAGATATTTTACAAACGAACTCAAGGTTTTATGGTGAAGATACGTTTCGATAATTAAATGATGAAAGAAAACTCTTTTAAAAGTTAGATTAATTTATTATTACTAACTCTTTTCGGAAGAGATTTGCTAAGTATCAGCGTAGTGTTGCACAGTGATTTCTACTGTGAATCTAAAGATTACCGCTCGCCACGGCTTTTCTATACGCTTTTGTTTTACTTAACTAACTTCTTTCATGTTTGTAAATTGCAAGTTTGTAAAAGTGGAACTTTGTAATCGATTTGTCGTTTACTTCCTGATATAACAGAGTACTAAAATTTTGCATAGATGTGTGTTCCTGATGACAATACTTTCAAAACTTAATTAACATTTAATTAATTATTTTTAATTAAATTCTGATTCCATGTAAGAGGCGCCATCTAGTAATAATTTCAGAAAAATTGATGACAAGATTCCATAATATTTATAACAATGAATTATGAGGTATATTTTAAAGATTGCAAAGTAGAATAAAATAAAAATAAAACTTTTTTAAAACATGCTTTTATTAGTTACTAAAAAGTAGAAAATATTTTTTTATCAAATATATGGACGCCAAAACAAAACCGCAAAAGCGTGATGCACTGGAAACAGCACTATAAAGAAATTAAACCACAAAAAAATCATAATATAAATCAAGAATTGACTATTATAAATAGAAATTAGATTTTTATACAATAATATGAAAAATCAAAATGAAACAACTGATACCACAACGGATTTGTTAATTATTTTTGCTTACTGATAACAAAAAATTTAATAAAAGCACCAGTTTTTGGTTCTATAGTATTTTTCGATGGCATTTCATTTCAGGTCACGTTTTCATAATTCAAGAAACCTTGCGCTCCTCTTTTTAAAAAATTAAAATGTTGGAACCACTTGTAGAGAGTTCTTAATATTTTCACTATCTATAGCAAACATGTCAAACATGCGGCTCGCAACACATATTTTTACCAAGTATTTCCTGCAAAGCTAAAAGACGATATTAAAAATTTCGCACCTAAATTTTTATTCTTTCTTATTACAAATAATTATCAACGAAGCTTAGAGGAAACCACAAAGTATTAAAAATACATAAAAAAATTGACTCCTGTAAACTCAATAAACCAATCAGCAGATTTTTATACTTTCTTTGTTACATGCTTTTATTTAAGTTGACTTGTTTCGTGTTTGCAAACATGGAATTTTGTAAACAATTTTTCATTCTTCAATTCCTGAGGCGTTACGGTTTAAAAATTTTGAAAAGTTGTGTTTTCTCGATAACAATACACTACCTTAATATTCTGATAACTAATTATCAGTTAACCGATTGATCTAATTAAATTTTCATTCCATACGAGAAGCATTAACTGGTAGACAATTTGAGAGAAAAAACTGTTTTCAAATTTTACAAGATTTGTAATAATAAATTATAAATGAAAGACTAAAAAGTAGACAATAATTAAATTTTTAAAAGAATTGGACTTTTAACTACACCAATAAAAGTGTTTCTCTAAAAACTGTTTTCATAAAATTTATTTTCTGCTAAATTTAGCTCGATTAGTATGCAATAAAAACCATTGTGTCAAATCCATTTGGAAGCCAAAATTCTTGAATTTTACAAATGTTTACAAAATGTTACCAGGTTTGGAAACACTAAACAATTTGCATGTGAAGTCATTTCACTTAGAAGAGAACGGAAAAATAAATCCTCCGATAAGATCCATAATTGTTGACATTCACCTTACCTCAGTTTCGAAAGTTGTCACTGGGGAAAAGTAGAGCACATAAGGTACGTTCTTTTTAAGCCCAGCATTTCCCTTTCCCTACTAAATTTATAAGAATTTCTCAAAATCTGGAGTTGTTATTGCTTCTTCTTGGATGAATTAAAGCAGCAGATAAATTAGAAAATGGGATGGTTCATTTTTTAACTGGAGGGGGTCTGAGGTCAGAATGACGTCATGCATGCGCTAGTGCAGGGGTGGCGAACCTTTATGTATCAACGTGCCATTTTTTCTAAAAAATGTTTAATGAAGTCATAGACGTGCCTTCAAATAATTTTGGGGTCTATTCTGGTACCTCCGGTTGGGTTGGGAGACGTCACTTTTTTCGCACGTTAACAACGGGAAAAGTGGCGTCTCCCATGTCAAGTCTCAAATGAACCGATTTATTTCATTATTGGGAAAGGTGTAACCAAATGCCCCAACAACTCAAAACTCTTTGTTACTACAAAAAGATTATTAGATGACAAATAACTTATATTAGGGTTGTAAGATGTTACTTTTAGCAGAATGCATACTGAACTGGAGTCATCTGTCAAACGGTTTCTAAGCGAGTCTTTAATGTTATTCATTCTGAAAACCGTAGCGTAGGATCAACTCGCTTTCGTTCGTAATATGTTTCATAGTAAACTTTGTGATTGGTGGCGTGCCCAAAATATTGTGTCGCGTGCCATCAATGGCACGCGTGCCATTGGTTCGCCATCCCTGCGCTAGTGTTTCATATCCATTATGATATGTAATATATTTCAATAATTTGTACATTTTTAATGCAAAAGGAAATACTTATTGCATATAAAATAAGTTTTATAACAATAAAATGGGTAAAAAAGGTGTTAATGCAGAAAGACTTACAGGGAAAATAGAGTCAGGTTAAATTTTCTTCATTCTTGTTGAAAATCGCATTTGTAACTGAAATACAAATTATATATGCACGAAAAAATATTCAGTTACTGATCATTCTCAGATACGGAAACGTTCTGCACTTTTCCGCATGCGCCAGACGGAGATGATTTTACCAAAATAGGGATGAAGCAAAAAACGGAAGGGGTGATGTTTACATTTTACTTAGCAGTATACAGAAACATTTTATTTTCAATTACAGATTTGCTGTAAAGACTAACTAAAAAAACCCTAATCGGACGAAGATCATGACTTAACAAAGAAATCAGGAAAAGCGTTCATTTTATTTATTGCCTTCACCTCTTTCCGTAGTAAAATCGTCCAAAAGTGCTAGTCTCGGGTTTTTGAAACGAACAGTGAACAGTATTAAGAGCTATATAAATATATGTGTGTGCGTGCGTGTGTAAGAAGAGTCAATAAAATAAAGAGTAATTCTCTAACAATTTTGGGGTTAAAATGACCCCGCGCATGTGTTAATATCCTAAAAATGGGTACGTGTGCTGAGGGGTTAAATTAAGAGTGATGATAGCAGAGATGGTAAGGAATAAGAAGAAAAAAAACCGATTTTCATTCAGTAAATTTTCAAAGTGAAACTACATTTTAACAACAGTTTATTATTATTATTATTATTGCAGCCCACTTGAGCTTAAACTTCGTTTATCTGGCCCCGTTAGTCTTTTAGTTTTGTGATAGAACAACGAAAAGTGCTACGATTGCTCTTCTGTGCACATCTCAAGTTCCAATTATTGGAACACCTACTAAACGTTAGAAACACACAATATAGAATCTTAAATAACATAGATATTCCAACTAATTCAAGGTTTTTCCATTAAAAAGTTATGCTTCGATACTCACATGATATTAAAGGGAAATTTAATAAATCCATTCGACAAGTAATTAATCCAATAATAATCCATTCCCGTAATTTCGCCGAGTACTGGATTTACCAGAAATCGATAAAAAAGCGTTCCAATTAATGATTTATTTAAATAAGCGTAAATAAAAAATTTAGTATTTCAGAACAAAACGTTTTCGGTTTCACTACAGTTCTGGACCTAATGATCTAATTATTGGAACGCCTATTAACCGCCCGAAACATACGATTTAGAAACTTAAATACGAAAGATATTCCAACTAATTGAAGGATTTTTCCATTAAAAAGATATGCTTCGATACTCACACGATTAAAGGGAAATTTAATTAATCCAGTCGCCAAGTAATTAATCCAATAATAACCCATTCCAGGGATTTTGCCGATTACTAGATTTACTAGAAATCTATAAACAGGCGTTCCGATTTATTTAAATAAACGTAAGTAAAAAATGAATAAATGTGAAATGCACAGCAATAGGTGAAATATAATTTTAGTTGAAAGTATTTTTTCCGCTGGACCCGATTAAGTTACTTATTTCTGGAACTAAATTTATTGTGTAAACGATTTTATTTTTTATCTATTTATTTACTTATTTTATTTTAAGTGAGCTAATATGCCACTGAAAATATTGTTATATCATGCAATTTACTGTGAACGATTTATTTAATAATACTATCATATAAATTCACTAGATCGTTGCAAACGATTTATGCATGCATTTTTAATGCGTTTATTAAACCATAAATGACATCAAAACACTTTTTTTTTCAAAACTGTGTAAAACTTGTTATAATTGTAACGCCTGAAGAAGAATGGATAAGTACAACAACATTTTACATATCCCGATTTGATTCTTCAGCTTTAACAATTCGTCAAAACAAAATTTAATTTGAAAACTAAACTTTCAGTCGGAAAAGGAAAAACTCCAAAATTTTTTCTGTCTGTAATGGATCATACAGCAATAAATCCATTGTTCTGAAACTGAATTAAAAATAACAGACACATTGGCGAAAAGCATTTATAATATAAAATACAATAATTTGAATTCATATTCTGTCGAGAAACGCAACTGCTTTAGAGGACAATAGATGTTCTCGATGACAACTGATGCATCGTACAATTGCATTATATTACATTACAACAACATTTTAATGATCATATCACGATATTACTGAAATCACCATAGCAGACAATAGAGATTTATAAATTTAAATTATATCTCTCTCATGATTGTGAGCAATTATATAGACTGCTATTATATTAGAGACATTTATCAAAGAACTAAGTTATTTATCAAAGAACAAAATTAGAAACTATTCGATAAAAGCAGGCAAGTGAAAATTATATAATCAGTTATGAACAAGATTTCAATTAAAATATATTTTTGAAAACAACAAACAAAGAACAGCAATCGAAGTGTATTATTTATTTAGCATACAAATTTCTGAAGTAAGAAATTATGAAAAAAACATTCTGGCAACACTGAAAAGTATTTTCCCCCCCCCCCCTCCAACAAAAAGGTCTAACCCCAGTATTTTTCTTGCATTCAGCAGTGACGTCACGTCCTATTACCTATGGCGTTATCTTAATATAAATAAAAGTCATTGTGGCTATACACGTATATGGCTATGTTCCACATCTCCTCCTAAACCAATGGACTGTTTTCAACCAAATTTTGCACACTTATTATTTAGGACAAGGGGAAGACACTTATGAACTTTTCAAAGTCCAAAAATTAATTAAACAGTCAGTTAATTAGAAATTAACCGAATCCGTTTTTCTGCAGTAACTTCGGAGCAAATTGTCCGAAAAAAATATTTTTATACCATCTTAAACTTAAAAATTTTACCTTTTCAGTGATACCAATTTTATTTCCGTGCAATGTTTCCTTCACATTTTATTAATTTTTTAAATTTTTAAAAAAATTGATTACTCTTGCAGAGGATTTTGAAATAGAGCATTTTTGTAAATACTTCGATGCTAGGCAACGATGAGACTTTGAACAAATTTCTTTTTATTTCTGTAAATATTTTATACAAGAAGTGAAAGATCACTGTTAATTGGCCCAAAAGTTAATTAAAACTTTAGTTAATTAAAAATTTAGCAGGATTTTGTGTTTTCCCATGAAATATTTCGAAAGTGTTATTTTACAATAATTATTTTTATCTATACTTATAAAAGGAAATGTTTGTGTGCGCGCGATGTCCAGACGAATCTATCGCACTCACAGTCATAAAATTTGACACACAGGTAGTCGTAATGGTGACTCAATGCACCTAGAATCCGGAATTTTAGAATTTAATCTAGAAAATTTTTTATTTAATGTTTTGTGTTGTTTTGGGTGATTTTCGGCACGTTTACGGCTGTAGTATCTTTTCTAATGATAGTTGAAAAGCAATCGATGCACCTTTGGATAGAACAAACAATTTTCTTTCTAATGAAATTTGTTTTGAGCTTCAAACGTAATTTAATGAATTTTGAGAAATTTTTAAAAAATAGTCAGTTTTGCAGAGAAAATTTGGTTTTCGTATTTAAATTTATTGCATCAACCGTTCTAATAACGTTATCTCTTTCATTTTCTTCCAGATAATGAATGGAATATACCCCCCGATTTAAAACAAGAACCGTTAAAATATTTGTTATGGTTCAATATTAATTAATTTTTTTCTGAAGTGTTAAAATATTTTCGCTGCAATTTTTACCTCCTCGATTCTTCGTAACCAAGGTCGTGGTGTTCCATTCCCAGCTTGCATTTCGTCGAAACCACAGAGAAAGAGCACGTGACGTCATAATCCCTTTGTTTTCAATGCGTCGACAAGACATTCTTTTAATTAGTGTTTTACATAATGTGGCTTCAAAGTTTAAACCTGAAGTGGACGATTTCATCTCTTTTTTCCCCCTTCTTCTCTGATTCATTTTGGATATATTTAAATACCACAGAAATTATGATTGTCGTATTGTTCCATTTAAAATCGTGTAAAATTTCATTCGGTTTTCATTCTTTAACGTTTTACCTGGTTTATAGGAATCAATCTTTTAAATCCTAAATTTTCCCCCCGAAAATATCGGTTTATTTTGTACTGTAACTTCAATTTGAAATCATTTCGTTGAATGGCTTTAATTCAAAGTATCTAATGTAACCAATTAACTATTTTAAACAGGATCCAAAGATTTTAAGGCGTCAGCTTGACTGAATTATAACTCCATTTTAGCGAGCGAACCAGCTGGTTGTTTCTACTCATTTTGAATTCCAGTAGCATCGTTTGCAGCAAACTTTATAATTTCATTGTCGCTTAAAACAAAAAATATAAAAAAACCGTATCTTCAGTTAATGCCATTGTCGCGAAGAAAAATAAACGGTCAAAATCAATAATATATATTTTTTTTGTATTGATTTTGTTTTCAAAAAATTATTTTATGCCATTATGGGCTTTAAAAATTTTTTTGTTGAAATTCATGATACCACGGGCAACGCCGTCCTAACGTAATTTACTAAATTTTGAAAATTTTCGAAAAATAGTCACTTTTATGGTAATTTTCAATTCAGATTTCTTAAAATTCTCGCATCCGACGTTCTAATAATGCTATCAATTCAAATTTTTCAGCTTATGACTGGAACGTTTCTGTCGGATTTAAAACTAGAACGGTTAAAATACCTTTTTCCGTTTTTTTTTTTTTTTTTGTAATCTATTTTTTCCTGGTCAGTTCAAAGAGATTTTTCTCTAGCGAGCATTCTCCTGCAGAAATTTCTCCGGAGCTTCCCCAATATGCATCACTGCAATTACATTGGCTGACGGTGCAGAACGCAGAATGCGTCATAACCTTCAAGAGAATGACTTCGATTATTATTTTTCGGCAGTGTTTTAACGTGTTTATTTGTCTCGCATATTTTGCGTGCTGTATAATAATCATTTTCACGTTGCAATTTTTTAATAATGTTTCGGATTAACGTACTCTGTACTGTTTTCCAACAGTTAAAATGCCATTATCGCGAAGAAAAATGAGCGGGAAAATCAATAATATGTATCTTTTGTTTTGATTTGATTTTGAAAATTTTTTCGTGTCATTGAGGGCTTTTTTGTATTTATTTATTTTTTATTTTGTTAAAGTCCTGATTCCACTGGCAACGCCGTGCGCGTACTGCTAGTTCTATATAAATGTTTAAAAATAGCTTTATAGTGACACAAATTTCATTTGCGTTCAAATTATTGCTCTCATTTCAATAATTTTGGAAAAAAATTCAATTGTGTATAAAATTCACAATTTGTAGCAATGTATTTTTTATTGATAAAGAACAAGAATACGTATGAAGAGCTGTTGCTAGAACATATAAACAAAATTCTGGAAGAATACTAAAGAAAAGCTTAGAAGCAGACGATTCATAATTTATATCGGGGACAACAATTGATCTGGTTTATTTTAATGCTTTTTATTAATGAAAATTTAACTATTTAATTAATTGACCAAAAATATTCGTCAAAATCCTTCTTATACTTCACTACACATAGAAGTATTTTAATCCCGAGCAACTCCGGGCTTAACAGTTAGTGGACTCTAAAATGAAATCAATGTGCAACATATAACGTGTATCGTGTGGGTGTAAATGACTCAACTGAACTAAAAGAAAAGGGGCCATTTTTTCAATATTTAAACTTACGAGCTGGGGAATTATGAAAAGAATGTCCTTCAAGGACAAAAAGGATTGAAAGAGAAAAGAATAAAATAAAATAAAGCTTTATTTTGGAACATAATTCAAAAAACAATTTATTTTTAAAAGATAACTTGTTATCGCTTAACTAGTCAAAAATGTGGAAGAAATTTAATGAATGTCTTAATTTTTATCCATTTTCCAAACACAAACATTAAAAATGGTAACTTGTCACGTGATCCTAACTACAGCTTTATTATTTTTATGCTTTTTTGAGTGGCAGCGCTGTAAAATTTGGTTTTTCGCCAAGATAATGAAGAAGTAAACGCAGTCGGAACCCTTTATTTCTCTTTCTTTGCTTCGACTGTCTCCTGAATTTTGTGAGTATTTTAAAGGAAAATACACCCATTGTTAAACAATCAACAGTTAAAAGCAATAATTTAGAAGTCCAAATTTTTATTAAACTAATCTTCGAGAAGGGAAATATTGGAAAGTTTTTCCCACTTTTTCAACGAATATAATAACGGTTAAACCAGTGTTTCCAACGTGGGGCCCACGCCCCACAGGGGCGCAATTTGATTGTTAAGGAGGAATTCGATAATGGACTCGTCCAGATTTTGAAAGCAACCGTCTACTGTGATTTAACTAGTATATATAAATTGTCAGATTGAAACGGCACGTATTTTCTTTAGGATCTACTCGCGGAATAATTTTCAAAAATATATATAAAAAAGTTTTTAATCCCCGCAATCTTTTAAAAAATGGGGAAATTACGAAAATTTATTATTATTAAAATTATTTCGGACTTGAATTTCAATTTTTCATTATATGTTTCGAAATTTACGTACTTGTGTTTCTCAACAATTTCCTGGGTATTTCTTCCTAAAATCTATAATTTAAGTCTCTTCATTGAAAAATTAAATTTTTGAATATTAAAAATTATGTATATGTTACATAGGGGGCATAAGAATTTTCGAAAGGCTTAGGTGGGGCATTGAACATAAAAGGTTGGGAAACACTGGGTTAGACGAAAAAGATAGAAACATTTGGACGTATTATACTACAAGAAAGCAACTCCAAACTGCACATTTGAAATATAGTTGTTGTGTTAAAACACAGTTGAAAAAACTCTAATGTTACCTGTTATATGGTTTACTTGATGATTTTTTTTTACTTAAACACCTAAATTGTTAAGTTGTTTACTTGATGGATTGAAACACTTAAATATATATAATTGTTAAAATGCTAACTTGATATTTAAACACATAAATTGTTAACTTGATATTATATAATATAATATATAAACACTTAAATATATAAAACTGCAGTTCATTAGATTAAAAAAATTGCATTTTGCTAAATTAATTTGTCCGTATATATTGCAAGTATCCTTTTTACTAAAAATAAAAAAAAAAAGGAAAGATATCATGCATAGATATATATAAAAAAAGGAAGAGCTAACAACGTCAGACATGAATGCAAAAAAGATTACTCCTGAAAAAAAGGAACTAAAAGATTTATTTATATTGATACACAAAAACAATAATTGACATTAACTTAATCTCTAGGCTACATATTAGCAGGGGCCCCTTTTCTAAAACTAATAATGTTGATCAACATTCGCGAGAAAAAAAACACACACACACATATTGCATTAACATAGAAACTCAAAAAGTCCGAGAAATCTTTTTGAAATAGTCCTGAAGTTCCTCTCTTTTTTTTTTATGGAAAGGGGGTAAGAATTGGATGCAAAAAAATTGTTTTTTCACATTTCATTGCTACATTATTATTAACCTGTTTAGTTCAATGACTTGCATTTGGTATGCACAATAATCTATATACATTTATGTACAGTCTTTAAGAGTAAACTCGAAATCTAAAAAAATGGTAGCTGGTTACTTATTACATAATTGCGTTTGTTTGTGAAGTTTCATCGATATTGCACTTTTTCGACTGAATTTGTCAAAAAAGTGCAATCGTCACGACATTGCAAATTTAAAATCATGACGCAGGCTTCGAATTGTTTTCTATAAAATGCATGAAAAAATAGCTCAAAAATAAAACTGTGGATTTTTTTTTAAATTCAATACAACTGAACATTTTTCGCCATCGTATATCTATTAGATATCTTTTTTCGAGTTTCAATGTCCGAATATGTAAAAAAAAAGGAATGTTTCTACACATATAGCATCAGCTGGAATAAATAGATTCATTCTAAATCTCAATACTATTTATTCAATTTAAATGTCATCATAAATCTCAACAGGTTCATAAGCATACACATGAAACGTTTTCTTCCAGCATAGAAATAAAAGTGAGAAAGATAAACATATACTGCATAAAAAAAGACTACAAGTTGAAGGGAAAAAAGGCCACAAAAACATGTTGCATAACTTAACGCAACGAAGCAAAATATGTGATTAAAAATATTTAAACAAGAACAATGAAATGAATAAAAAGAAGAGAAAAAAATACAACTAAAACAAACATTTTTGTTGCATAATTCTAAAAAGTACCAGTAAATGATGGCGCAGAAATGGGAGGGAAAAATTGAACGATAATGATTATATATATATTCTGAAAAGATTAAAACCTATTTCTGGTTAATTGCTTTCATTAGATTATGCCTTCTCTATCTATTGCATAATCCTGTAGTATTTCAAAGATAGGACCAACTTAAAAATCTTTTCCAAATTTCGATCAGTTGAACTTGGTTTTGAACTTTAATTTAATGCAACACAGAACATGAGGAATTCTGCATTATTATGTTCAGTGTAGAAAACGACGACCATGCTGAGAAGTCGCATCGCTTGATTTCTTGTGACCAGGGTTGGATTATCGAAAAAGGCAAAGTAAGCAACTGCCCAGAGGCCTCCCAACTTCGGGAGGGGGGGGGGGGGGGGGGGGCCGAGCCCTCGAGATTTTTTTTTTGTATTATTTTTAGGGTAATTTAATTTTGTGCTTTCATCTGATTTACAAGAGCTGTGTACTCGAACTTATTCAAACTAAAATCAACTACCGTTTCAAAACAGTATTCCCAGACTTTTTCTTTTTTCATGTTTTCAAATTTATTTGCAGATCAGTTTGGTCCAATATGTTTTGCAACTGGCTGACTGACCCAGAGAAACTTTGTATTAGACTATTTAGATTGCGTTGAAAAAGTTTAATACATTTTTAACAATTTATTTAATTATTTTTTTAAAACGCGAGATACTGAAACCAACTTTCTTGAAGGCAACCTGCAATTTAGTGTTTTGTTATTATAGAGTATCCTAATATTTGTCATTTAAAAATAAATTATAGAGATAAAAATCAAAATCAATAAGAAATATATGGAGAGGTTTTGATGGGAAAGGGGGCCCGAAACTTGCACTGCCTATAGGCCCCTACAAGTCTAAATCCGGCCCTGAGGGACTCTTGCGCCAGTCAACCTCAAAAAATCGATTAACAATCAATGGTCGCTTGTGTAAACAAACACTACAAAACTGACATTTTACAAAAAATTAACTATGCCATTTTGTAGTTCTCGAACGCATAAAATTGATGGACTTGTCAATCACAATAACTCATATGATGCCACAATAGCTGAATAAAAAAAAGTTAATAAATAAATAAAGTATTCAGGAAGGCGTATTTACCTCTTACAATATAAATACATTCAATAACTACATAAAAAGATAAGCAGTGATATGTTGCTTTTTTACTTTCTCGTATACGAAGTATACAAAGAGAAAGTATTGTAATCGTCAAAAAATTCGAACTCGAGATTTTGACGAATCTCCACATTTTAGACCTCCCAGAGTCCGAAAAACATAATTTTGGAATTATGTCTGTCTGTGTGTGTGTCTGTGAACACGATAACTCGAAAACTGTTAGAGATACAAGGATGAAATTTGGTATGTGAATTTGACACATAATTTGTAGGTTTCTATCAAATTTTGGATAAAATCCGTCCACGGGAAGTCTGTCTGACCGTGGACATGTGAACACTATAACTCAAAAACTTGAAGAGGTAGATGAATAAAATTTGGTACACAGTTTTATTATCATGAATGTAGATCCGTATAAAATTTTGGGCCAAATCCGTCGAAGGGTTGACTGTCTGTAGGTCTGTATAATCGCATACTTGTAAAAATTATATCTCTTAAACCCTTCGGCTTAGATAAATAAAAGTTGGTATGACGTTTGCTAATATTAATTATAGATCTGTGCTCAAATTTCGTTTCAATCCATTGAAACAAAGATGTTCAAATTGTATATTTGGTTCAAAATGCACATTGCAACTGTGTGTTGGCGAGCGTTTCGCTTATTTTACTCAAGTTAGTATAGTTGGCTTTTGACCTTGGCGGTCTACGAAGTATTGTAGCTTCGGAAATTATGGCAACCCCCTGAACCCGAAACTTCGTTCTGACATTCTGCAGATGGAAGGCATGGTGAAATCTTGCATGATATTTGTAGTAAGGTTTCGATCTCAAAAACTTAAAATAAAGTTGTGGTACCTCAGCGCGCGTAAAAATTGAGAACTTACGCGTTTTTTTTAATTATCATTTTCCTTTTACACATAATCATAAAAATGGGCGCAGGTCATTTTAAAATTATAATGACTCAGAGTTTAGGAAGCAAACGGGACAAATAGTATACGGGACGTATGGCAACCCTAGTTAGAGGGAAAATGACACCTTTTTGGGAAGTATAAGAGAAAGTTTAAGGGAAAACTTTCCAGCGGGAGACCACTCCCGCTGGTTATGAAACACATTGAATCGAGCTTATTTTATACCCTACACATATGCTTTTGGCATCATTCTCTTCAAAATTAATACAAAAATGTAATAGTAAATTATTAATTAAACATCGCTATTTTATTTTATTTCACGTTAACAGAATAAACATTGGAATAAACGCAGAACTGGACATTTATCATATGTCTCCTACTGTTTTTAAATCGAATCGTTTTCAACTTTTAAATATATGACCTGATTTCTTTTTACGCTTGACTATACATATTAAGATTTTTATGCGTTTTCTTATATTTGTGCAGATCTAGTGCTTGTGTGTGTTCGACTTTTTGACCCTTGCTTTTGTAATGGTTTTTTGATTTAATGTTCTAAATTTAAAAAAAAAATTGTGTGATTTTTTTATAATTTTAATGTGTCGGTATGCAACATGGACTTTTGGAACCTCAGTGTGTTTTTAGTGCTTTTGAAATTGCGTGTTTTCGTTTTAAAACATTTATGTGTTTACATTTTTATAATTAATGTGGTTTTGAGCTTTGAACTTTTTTGTTCTCTGCAGTTACTTTTTTTACTTTGTGATTTAATTCACTTTGTGGCTTGTGTTCTTTATATGTTTTTCATCATGCACTCTGCAAATGGAGTCATCTCTGTAGTGTGCTTTCTTTGAATAAATAAATATATTTTAGCATATTTTGGTTTCACTAAGAGTTTTATTTTTCTTTCTTTTTTTTTGTCGAAATTTTTGTGTTTATTATACTTTACGTCCCATAAGAGGACGCAGCCCACAATGTTCCAAGCGTTTTCTTCCCATGCTTTCCGACTGAATTCCAATTAACTGTTAACCGTAACCGGTGGAAAGTTAAAATACGGAAATCGAATATTTGAAGGAAAAATCTTTCCCATAAATTACCCCACCATTTATCCTCATCCACCTACCCAGACAGTTACGGCCTTCACTCTGTTTTGTCACCTAACAGTGACAAAACGGAGCAATAAATCAGACTGTTTGATGACAAAAGAATCGGTCAACAAAGACCAGTAAATAATGCGGACGCATACAGGGGGTTTTATTGATTGATCCAGTTAGTTTTCTGGTGAAGATGAAGCTCGTCGACGATGCGTTACTGAATTTCCGGGTATCTCTAAGCGGGGAAAATGCGGGAATAAATTCCAGTGAATCACAGAATTGAACGATGCAGTCTCGCTTGCGGGAAGTTAAACGTTAGGAAGAAGTCTTCTTAGAAACTTGGTTTCTTCAGAACACTTTCGAGTAAATCTCAGAATTAAGATGAATAAAATTCTATTTATTAAAGTTTGCCGAAAGGAGATTAAGGATTTGATTTTAACTTCCTAGAATAGGGCTTCTGACACTTTCTCAACTCGTGGCACATTATCGAGTGAAAAAATGTTTGCCGAAATTGTTTCCGACATAAAATTTTTACCACAACTGCAAAGTTAAAAAAAATAAGTAAGAAAATAATTATTAATAAAGTGAAAAAAATTAAAGAATCACGATTTTAATTAGTGTACTTAAAAAAATTTTTTTAATTAAAAATCTGAGTTTCAAAACAAAATCGTAGAAACGTGAGGTTCAAAATTTAGATCCTTCTACTTTAAAGTACGCTAATTAAAGCGCATCTCTTAATAACCTTTTATTTAATTTTTATTATCATCAACTTTTTACGCGTTAATATTTTTCATAATTTTTACTTTCTCGTATACGAAGTATACAAAGCGAAACTATTGCAATTGTCAAAAAATTCAAACTCGAGATTTTGACGAATCTCCACGTTTTAGACCTCCCTCAGTCCGAAAAACAAAATTTTGGAATCATGTCTGTCTGTCTGTGAACACGATAACTCGAAAATTATTAGAGCTACGGTGATGAAATTTGGTATGCGGTCTTTAAACATAATTTGTAGGTTTCTATCAAATTTTGGGCAAAATCTGTCCAAAAATTACCAAAATTACCGTCACTTTTTAAGGAACCAAAATTATTTTCCAAATGTGTATTCAAAATTTAATTATATTAACAGGTTCTCGTTATATAAATTTTATAAGACTTTTAACGGGAACTCTGGTGCACTGGACATTTATCATGTCTCCTACTGTTTTTAAATCGAATTGTTTTCAACTTTTAAATACATGACCTGATCTCTTTTTCTTTTCTTAAGCTTGACGATACATATTAAGATTTCTATGCGTTGATCTAGTGTTTGTGTGTGTGTTTGACTTTTTGATCCCTGCTTTTTTAATGTTTTTTTTTATTTAATGTTCTAAATTTTAAAAAATTGTGTGATTTTTTAATAATTTTAATGTGACGGTAAGCAACATGGAGTTTTGGAACCTCGCTGTTTTTTTCAGTCCTTTTGTAATTGCGTGTTTTCGTTTTAAAACATTTATGTGTTTACATTTTTATAATTAATATGGTTTTGAGCTTTGAACTGTTGTATTCTCTGCAGTTGTACTTTATTTCTTTGTGTTTTAATTCACTTTGTGGCTTGTGTTCTTTGTATGCTTTCGATCATACACTCTGTAAACGGAGTCATCTCCGTAGCGTGCTTTCTTTGAATAAATAAATAAACAAATGACAGCAAAGATATGGCGAGACTTCTAAAGAAAAAGTTTTGCACCACAACATTTTCAAATTTGCCTCACACAACAATAAGTAGCTAGAGCTTGTTTTGCTCTTGCTTTTGTTTCAATGCCTATTTTCAAACGTTGTACTTGTGAAGATGTGTTGGCTGTGTCGAGCTCTCTACTGCCATTGCTTCATTGCCCGAGCTGGTTGTTGTTTGTGATCGATTCGCCTGCAACGGGATGCTCTTGGGAGTTTTTCAGTGTTCCAAAAGCAGTTGTTGTCTTTCGCCAGTGAACCAAATGAAGAAAAATTCTAAATAAAATTAGGTGTTAAAACTATGGCTTAATTTTTATTAAAAATAATGGAAGGCACGCACTGATTTCTTAAAAACCTCTGAAAACGTTAGATACAAATTGTACTATATATTTAAATTACTTAATTATTTACTGAAATTACTATCTTAAAAATTATTTAAAAATTTTTTAATTCTAAATAATTTTAAATTTATTTATTAAATCATCTCCTTTTGCATTAACTACGTATTATTTACTAACAAAAACTGTGAAATATTAAAAAAAGTATCTTTACTCCATTTTCAGGTTCAAAATTATCGTTTTCTCTTGTACTCAATTTTTCTTAATTCGAATTTTTGGATTGGTTTATTGGATTGGATTTGAATTCGAACTGGCCAAATTCTATACTTTCACTACTTTTGAATGTAGAACAGACGTCAAAATTATGGACATCCCCCTAAGGTCAGTTATTAAAGTTATACTGAGAATAGCATAAATTGCATATTGATATTTCCTTGGGCAGCAGACGTTTATTGTGAGCTGCATCCTGCTCACGAGTTGCGAATTAAGACATGCTTCGATAGCCCATTATTGCTATTGCGCTGAACAAGTACACGAATAAAAATCGGACTCCACCTACGAATATAAGTTTCCGGTATTTTATTGTGGTTTGGGTTTAAAAAAAAATAGTCAGAAAGACTTGAAGGAAAAAGGTCGGAGACCGCTGACCTTGAGTTCGAACTAGAGCAAGAACCTGCCCACGACAGTTTGAAACAGAAAAACGAGGTTTTAATGACCCTTCAAATAAGGCATTGGCTGAGAAGTCTAACATCAACAAACTCAGTCAACATGCAGCCTTTTACTTTTATAGTATCACTTTACAGAATGGGGGCAATTACGGGAGTGGCGTTAGAGTCCGCCCGACGGGGGGCACGGTCCCCCCGAGATCTCTTATTTATCTACTAGTTCAGGAGTTCCCAACCTTTTTTCCCTCGCATACCACTTGACGACTCTTTTTGTTCTCGCGTATCCCCTACTATAATATCTAACTCCCTCCCCCAAATCCGTCTATGCAAAGAAATTTTTATGAATAATTTTAAAGATAGCTTAAAAGTGAAATGACTCGAATTAATGAGATTTGCAGAACTTATTTTTGATTTTACATTTTATTCCATTTTTACAATAGTATCAGTTGAACGCAAAAACAAATGAAACCAGTATTGTAATTATTTCGTTTTAACTTAAAAAGATGGCTAAAAATTACAACTCAACTATTCAACTGATATAGTTATTAAATAACAAGTATTCACTTGGAGAAAAAAAATTCTCTAACTTTTTTAATCTCTTATGTTTTCTTGTTTCCGCCATTAACGACTTTTATTTCATGTACCCCCAGTGGTACACGTACCACAGGTTAGGAACCTCTGTACTAGCTGAATAGCCCGTTGCGTGAACGGGAAACAAAAATTTGCCCCAACAGGCAGGGCCTTGCCCCCCACCCCCGGACACTCCACTGGAGCCACTCCTGGACAATTCACGTGACGTCACAGTCATATGACAAAAGTAACTGCGCGTGACATCTAATTGCTTAGTGCCTTACGTTGTCCTGCGGTCAGAGCCCTTTAGGAACCCTTAGACAATGCAAATCTCGGCCCCTCCCTTTCGCCGCCCCAACTTCCAAAATCAGTTATTTTTTTATTGATTTGAATTTAACCTCTTCGTAACTCAGTTTTCTGACAAATTGACATTAAAAAAAATTAATTGCGAGTCACTTTTAAGAGTGCTGATTTCAGTGTCTCGCATATAAAAATTTCCAAAATTAATATTTAAAAATAACTTGACACAAAACAGAAAAATAAATACAAAGCTTTTCAAACGCAATCTAAATGCTATTTTATAACTGGATTTTTTTTTTTTTTTACAGTTTCAAAACAACATAACATAAAACTTACAAAACGTAATTAGGAATGTTATTAGAATAATATTCTAGAATTTAAACTATAGTTGATATTAATTTGAATAATTTTGAACGCACGGTGCTTGTAAATTAAATGAAAGCACAAAATTAAATTACCCTAAAAATACTGCAAAAAAAAATACTGGTGGGGAAACTCAAGGGGTCAGGAACCCCAAAGTTACTGGGCCTATAGGCAGTTGCCTACTTTGCCTATTTGATAATCCGGCCATGCCTGTAGTCATCCCCTCTTTCCTTCTACAAGGTGAAGAATTGATTCTGAACATAAATTGGCGCTACTCATTTGAGGTGTATCACACGACCATGAAATGACTCAGTTACGTCGTCTATTTATTTTCATTTTCTACGTAGTGGTAAAAATACAAATTAATAATTTCTTGACAGAGCTTTTCTTTTCTTTTTTTGTTTTGTTATTCTTGTTTTATGGAAATGTAGCATACCATTACTCACTCTCTGTTTATCAGTTCTTCTCACGCAAATCACTCATTGTTCCCATAGAAATTCCAAAAATATACAACATATTTCCCTAATTGAGGGGAGATTTATTTAAGTCATAAAAACATTACCTCAGTATTAATGGATTGACAAAGAATTTGTATTGATTTCGAACTCTTTTCGAATCGTCTTCAATAAATCATGAAAAAACAATAAAATCATTCAATTAATAAATGAAATTTTCTATTTTTTAACTTATATAAAAGAATTTTCAGCAATGACAGAACACAAAGGATACACATAAATGTCATGAAAACTTATTGGAGACTTTCCAAGGCGTCATAATGTCATAAATTTTCTTCCTGAATTGCTGTAAGTTGACATATTTCATCTTTTCTTAGTTTTATTAAATATTTATTAAAACTCAAAGCGTCAAAAAAAAGTTTATCTTTATTTGTTACAGAGGCGAAATGGAAGTTTCAGTGACCATCTCCAGAAAAATTACAAATTTAATAAACTGAATAAACTACGCAGTAGTGGTGGTTGTGGGGGGAAACAGTACACAAACACTGGATACTCTTTTTGTGAATTTGCTAATGAGTTTTTGGTCAATTACATTCAGTGTATCTAAATATTGTTATCCTCTTTTTGCCCTGTACTGTTTTCATTGAATCCAAGTCCCGTGTATTAGTGACGAAAATATGACTAACCTACGCATATTGTAAAATGCATTCCTCGCAAATCAAATCGTTAAGTTTACATTTTTCCGCTCTCCGTATCGTTTTTTCCGGCGCAGATTCTGGAATTCCATATGACATCACAGATCATCTGTTTTCATCACGTCATGGCATACGGGGAGTCATGACGTCACGTACAAATCCGTGTCGTCACGGCCTACGTCGGGATCACGTGGGCTACGACGTCACGCACCAGGATTCTGGAAAATCGAAATGTTTTGGAGTGTGGCATACGACGTCATTCGACTGGGACAGTTTTTTAAAGCTGTTTCTATATGATGCTTTTGTTTCACGTGGGGTAGAATCCGCGATTTGTCGTCAAACAGCCAATTACGTCTTAGCAAGTAATCCCCCGCGTCGAAAAGTGTTTTGTATCTCCTGAAGAACAAACAACTGGCTATTTTTAGATGTATAGTAACAAAGACATGTCGGAAGATAATTTAAATCTTCAGAACATTTAATTTCATCAAAATAGCATAAGTAAAGGAAATAAGCTATTTAATTATACAGTTCTGATAGAGTAAGACGGGCAAAACACGTTTAAATTCATTATTTTTTTAAATATAAGATTATAATTTAGGACTTCATCAACTTTATCAAAACAACGTCAATAGAGGAAATAAGCTTAAGTTGCACAAGTCTATTGAAGTAAACATGTATGAAAAGTCCCTTTTTTTTTTCAATTTATAATGAGCTGTCGACAGTATAATGAGTATCGTCAGTATGAATAGAAATCGGCTGACATCACCAAACAGTTATGAATGAAGGCCAATTGGAGAAACATTTGATTATACTCTTGGCCTTTAAAATAACTTTAACACACATCTTTTTCACAAACACAACATTTTCCCCCAACATTGCGATGATTGGGTTTTTATCGGAGCGCACGGACTCGTCGTTCTCAATCCCCGATAACTGATGATTTAATTAACTTTAGCCCTGATTAAAAGATATTTTAAACATGATTTTTTAAAAAAGATTTTGTTAACCACAAGGAGTATCTCCCTCATTCAGCTATTCACCTATCATTATGCGTCAATTTTAATTAATTATATTATAAGAAAAAAACGGGATTAAAAAGATTTTTTAATTGTAAAAAAAAATAATCGTGTAGGTCGAATAGAGAGGTAAAGGAGCAATTTAGATTTGAATATAAAAAGTCTTATTGGCTTTTTTTCCTTAAAAATAATAATAAAATTTACAATCTTCATATAGTAATCCTGTTTCTCTCTCTCTCTCTTTTTTTTTGCAGACGATTTTTTATTTAGATCGGCATGAAAAACTTCTAGAAGCAGATATACTTTTAATCCAATATTTCTTTCATATTTTCTGTAAAACAATATTTTCAAGCTTCGAAAGGAAAGTATATTTTTCAATAGCTATTTCACTCTGAAATATGGAGGAAAAGAGGAAGTGACGTCATAGCACAGTGTAAGTCGAAATACAGTTAAATGTTAGAGCATATGCTCAGTTACGTTTGGCACTTGCAGTTTCTGACGTCACTAGAATCGACTCCACGAAGAATTCGTCTGCAGATAGTGTAAGGCAACTGAGTTCAGATATTTAAAAATTTGATTCATAATACTTATTAAAACACTTTTAACTTACAAAATGTACTCAATTAAATGAAAAAAAAACATAGTTCTAAAAAGTTTGCACAGACAGACAAAATAATAAATAGTAACATGAAAAAGCTGAGGGATTTCATTCTCTCTCTCTCTTTTATTTTTCCCCCCGAGGCGTTGGAGAGAATTAGTATTGCATTAAAGTCTGGAGAATGCGACGTCGATTCATGAGTCATTCAGGTCATTTGATCACAGCTCGAAATTTTGAAGTAGATCTTCAACAGTTATTTACCTTCAGAATGAGCCACCGATATCATAAAATAAACCAAAATTGTCAGAAATCGCTAAGACTTTAGAATATTCACAAAATGATACTACACAATCTTAATTTTACTGAAGTAGTTGGGAAAATCCCATACAAAAAATATTTATCTCCAAAAAATTATTGATCTCCATTTGTCGCTTTTTTCCCCCTGTTTGGCCCAGTGCCTAGATCCATCCTGCCTAAGTGAATCCAGACACAGTAAAATCGATACACGTGAAAAAGAGATACACTTTTTTAAACAAATTAAAAATAGGACCTAAAGTTTATCAAAACTTGATAACAAAAAATTCAGCGTATATTTATATGGCAGTTTTTAATTTAAAATATAAATTATGAATAAGTCATAAAACCATTTTTATATTAGAAACTGCCAAAATAATTCTTTGCGTTCCAAACGCTCGGAATAGTTCTTATTTTTCTCTTCGCTTCAAATTAATTAATTTTCTTGCTTTCTATTTATTGTTGTTGTGTCTTTTTCTTGATCGTTCAGAATTTTGTAAATTATATTTTACACCACGGTTAAGATGCGTAGTACCAAAAGCGTAGAGAAGAGGGGGAGGGCGGGTCTTGAGAAGCGATAAGGAGACAAAATATTTCTGTCGAATAAATGACCCCCCCCCGCCCCCGGGGGCGGCCGACAGAGAGAAAAGAAACTAAACTTTGGCGCCATCTTACCTCGCTATAGCCCTGCGCAGAGCTGGAATTTTCAAAGTTTTTAATGATTAATAATAGAGGGGAATTGGGATATAAAGCGTTCTTTATAGCATCGAGCATTTCCGTTCCCAGCATCTTTAGCGAATAGATCAAGGTGTGAAGCAAAATTAGCCTATTTGAGAAGATAAAGCTTTCTTATTACTTTTTTAAAACTTGTTAAAATGGGAGGATGCTAATTTTATGGATTTTAAAATGGCGTAAAATTCATTATAGTGTGACAATTATTTTGGAAGATATTGGGGAAAAACTGTGCTAAATCGTCAAAAACTTTCTTAATTTTTAAGTCATTTAAAATATAATTAAAATTTCGAAATGATGGCTCAGTGTACATCATTAGCAGCTGAGATATACTTTTGTCAAATTTAGTAGTTCCAGATCCAATGGTCTGTTCTGTAAAACGGCCCTTACTTGCAGATAGACAAGCCTCATCATTTGTTACTGCATTCACTTTGCAGGCCAGATCAGTTTCTAAAGACGATGAAACATTACTATACTCTAAGCAATGTGACGTAACAGCCAATCAGAAACAAACAAAAAACAAACAAACAAACCGACAACGGCATAAGCATTATTATATTATTATTTGTGAATGGGGGCAATTCACGTGACGCAACAGCCGCATGACAAACATAACTGTGCATGTCATCTAACATCTAACTGCTTTTTGCCCTGCGTTGAACTGTGACGGCATGCTCTTTCTTGCTTCTATAAGATGCACAATGGATACCAAAAGTAAATTGGTGGGGCGCAACTTACACTTTTCAAGTGAGCATGAATTGACTGCATTAATGCCTACACAATCTTCATAGAATTAATGAATAATTACTTTAAAAATTGCTTTGAAACTATTTTAAAATATACGCAACACAGTTTCACACATCTCTTTTTTAAAAAAATTATTGCTTATCTTTTTTTCAGAGTCAAATGCGGGTTCGAACTGAGCGATTTCAATTTACTTGACATTTTCGGGAAACCAATCTACCATGTAAATAGAGAGTTGTGACGAAGGATTTAACTCAAGCAATTAACTCAATTTTCTTCGAATTAAAACTTCCGAATTTCAAAATATTTCTTACAGCAACAGCCTGAAAAGCACGCTTCAAGCCCTTCACCTACATCCGAGCCGATGGAAATTTTTCTCCCATTGGGTCAGTCGCAAGTTCATCCGCGAGAAATACTTTCGCGCACTTGATGAGCTGCCAGAGTCCGAAGGGTCAGCCGCCAAGTACCTGGATGACCCAGAAAGGAAGCGAGCCGGACAGCTCACTTGGACGCGCGATCTGGATCACTGGAAGCACGCGACACACCGCACGAACCCGTAGATATCATTTGCATTGCTCTCAAAAGATTTCTTTTAATTTTTTTTTCTAGACTGAAGAAAAAAATCAATGAATGGATTTACAGGTTAAGCATATAATGTATGTTGCAAAAGTTAAAAATCGATAGAGATCACGATTTTTTCAATTTATTATTAATAGAGAACTAGCAATCTTCAGGATTTTTTTTTATTTTTGTTTAAAATAAATATTTTATGTGCTTACTGCAGAGACACACTCACTTGTTTACATTTCGGCAGCTGCACACAATGAAACCACTCATGTTAACTGATGAAACTACATTTTCGACAAGATAACGATCGGAATCGAAAACAGGTTTCATTTTCATAACACCTGAAAATTCTCTCAAATCCAGTCGAAAATTATCAACATAAGCAAATCCTCATGAATAAATACCAATAAAAAATAAAATAAATATATACAGGATCGTTTGGTACACAGAATTTATTCTTCACTATCTCAAATCCTTCCGTTAGAAATTCAAGTATTTCCGTTTTCAAAAGTACCACAATCGGAATTCGATACAGTTTTTATTTCCGTAACACCTCAAAAATTTTTTTTATATTGTCGAAAATAATAAACACGAATAAAATCAGAAATAGATAATGGATTATTATGTGACATGAGTATTCAACTAATAATACTTTACGGAGATATATTTATTTAAAAAATCACCGAACGATAGTTTTAAAAAGATAAATTTAAAGATATTTTTCTCTTTCAAATATTGTTTGCTACACAAAATTAATTTATTCTTAATTCGATCTTTAACATTATTTTTAACAAATGACCCAGATCTTTTTGCCGAAGATTCAAGTGATTTTGTAATTAGAAATCATCGCTATTATAATTTCCTACCTTATGAAGTATATATATATATATATATATATATATATAACAAATAAGAAACAATCATAGCATAATTGTAAAAGCAACATATACAACATAAACATTCATAAAACAAAATGTCAAGAAAAAAATCTGCGGTAAGAAAAAACCGAGAGTTCTTATAGAGAGAGAATAAACAAAAGGGGAATATATATATAAAAGGGGGGAGATAAAATAATATAGAAATATATAACACAAACGCAACGAATGCGCAATAATGCTGCAATTCAAGCATATTTGTGGAAAATATATCAATGTCATGAAAATCAATAAATGTTGAAATAAAATGGAGAGACTGTAGTTAATCGGTAAAAGCGTATAGATGCTCATCAGGGTAAGTAAAATCTATACGAACCGCTAAAAAATTAGTGAAATCATAATGTTTTCTGCGAACAGTGCTGGCATAAAGCTAAAAACACCGTCCTTTACCCCGAACATTATGATAAACCAAGAATTTGAATGAAATACCATATAATAATAATAATATTCGTATTTCATTCAAATTCTTGGTTTATCATAATGTTCGGGGTAAAGGACAGTGTTTTTAGCTTTATGCCAGCACTGTTCGCAGAAAACATTATGATTTCACTCATTTTTTAGCGGTTCGTATAGATTTTACTTACCCTGATGCACCCTTATACGCTTTTACCGATTAACTACAGTCTCACCATTTTATTTCAACATTTATTGATTTTCATGACATTGATATATATATATAAGCACATACAAAAAATCATTGAGATATTATTTTTAGAAAAACTGCAACCACTCTCCATGCAGTCGAAAATGACGAATATGAATAAATTCTTTTCAGCGACCAAATCTGAAAAAGACTATGTATTTTGTAAGCTTCCTCCTTACTTTGTAAGTAACTCAAAATAATATTTGATCGATAAATCAACTTTTCACAACAAATTTTATAGTTCTGTACTCGAAAAGATCACCATCATAATTCCTATATATAACGATATATACAAGAATCTCAAACAGGTTTTATTTTTAAAACAACAGCAAACAGTCTCCATGCAGTCGAAAACGACGAATATGAATAAATTCTTCTCGGCGAACAAAATCTGAAAGAAGACAGCGAATATTGTAAGAGTCTATCTTACTTTGACAGTAACTCAAAATAACATTTGATCGATAAATCAACTTTTCACAACAGATTTTGTAGTAGTAAAATAATAAAGGCGGCTTCTGTAGAAGTTTTAAAATCCTTTTAAGAATTTTTATACCTTAAAATGCTTCCTTCCTCTTTTTCTTCTTTTTTTTTTCTTGGAACTCATCCATTCTTTCAATATTCATCTTTGGAGAAATGAGGCGTATCGACCCCAAAGACCGTCTCGCCCCAGTCTCGACAGAGTCCAGTTAGATCAAATCAAGCATTCACCCCTTCCAGTCTAGAATGCTCCAAGAAAATATATTGCAGCCAGTCTGTAAAATCAACAGCCAAGAAAATTTCTTGGGGGCGTCATATAAACTTATAAGGTTCTAGAGGAATTTTCTTCTCTTTAATTAATTCTGAAAACCGCCGCCACAAATACTTTATTTTATGGAAAGGTTCGATTAGTAGGTTCAGTAGCCTTGCGTCATATCTGACAGAGATACATCACAAATTCCTATTCATATGAAACAAAATATAGGCGCACTTCAATTGAATAATTTGGTATCAGAAAGAATAGTTAAGTAAATGGATAATCATATCCTTGGAAAAAATACAACACAGAAATTTCAGCTCTAACGTTTGGACTTAAATTTTACAATTATTGTATGTAAAAATTGTACAATGATAAATGAAAGAAAATCGAAAACTATATAAACAGAAATTTTAATCAAAATAAACAGTACAAAAATGTTATTTATATATTTAAAATAATTTGGTAAAAAAAACCTTCACCGAGTCCGCCAGCCTCAACCACTCGACCGATTTCGACATTTTTTTTTTAAAATTCAAAGGTTATGACGTCTAGATATGTCATCAAGAGTCGCCTGCCTCCCACCCCACCCCCATTTTCGATCGAAATCGAAAAAATATCTCTCCACTATACATTCTCTATATGTTTTTTCGATTTCGTTCTTAACCGGGGAATGGGGGACCAGACGACTCAGGCGTGGCGCCAGAGGGGGGGACGGGGATTTTGTTTCCCGTCGGAAAATTTTTTTGTATGGGGTATTCAACTGTAGTTGGTAAATAATAATTTGGCGAAAATTTGAGAAAAATGTCACTCCCCTGTCGGGCAAATCGCCCCCCCCCCCCCCATTCGGGCAAACTCTAGCGCCAATCCTGAGGCGACTCTTGATAACACATCTAGACGTCATAAGCAATAATATGAAATAAAAATTATCGAAATCCGTCGAGTAGTTGGGGCTGGCGAACTGTCTGAATGCTTTACCATATTATTTTAAATATATAGATCCCAACAATTCCATCACAATGGCGTGCCAAAAATATTGTAAAATACCTATTGTAGGTGATGGTAACTGTTTATTTAGGGCGATATCATTTTGTATTTATGGATCTCAAGAATTTCATGCCAAAGTTCGTGAAAAAGTTATACAAAACATTACAACTAGATGAGGCTTATTGAAAGAGTTTACAATTTTAAAGGAATCTGTTGTCTACAAAAAATATGAAATATACTTTGGTTTTATGGTCTGTTCCACTGATCTTCATGCAGTATGCAGTATTTAAAACTAAAAAAAGTAGTGTCTGAGAGCTTCGAAGCAGCCAGGTGGCAAGGGCAGTGCTCAGCAAAGTGGGTGCTGGCCGCGAACTCGCCCCTGGGGCGCGTACGTGAATCTGGTGCATGTTAAATTTGTTTTGTCGTCAGGGGACAAAGGCTCTCAAGTTGATGTGGCATGGAAGTTTGCAAAGTGGGGCTTCGTCCCAACTGTCATCCTCGTTATACAACCGCAGTTCAAAATTACGAAGTCAGTCCCTAATAGCCTTCATAGACTTTCAGAGTTGAACTAACAAACCGAAAGTTTAAAAAATTCAGAAGCTCGACGTATGTGTTAAGCGAGAAACACTCATACTAAGAAAAAAAAATAGTGATTTTAATCAATTTTATTTTTAAACGCTGTAAATAAATAAATATCTCACATTTTAATCGTTTTTTTATAAAATAAATAAACACATTCATTAAGCATAGGACATGAGTGACGGAAGTTGAAAACGTAAGAAACGCATATGGCTGGGAAAAAATCGAATCTCAATTTAAAAATAATAAGCAAATATATAGGTCGTTATGTGAGGAGTATTTTTAGTACACGATAAATTAAACAGACATCATTTAGAAACAAGATCAGTAATTTGGAAGTAGTGCCTCTCCTCCCCCAATTTTAACTAATATAGCATTACCACAAAAATGTCTCGAACCAACACAAATTAAAATGCGTCAAAAAGAAAAAGTGGTACTAAAACCAGGACCGGATTAAGCTCTGTAGGGGCCGTTAGGCAATGAAAATTTCGGGGCCCCTTTCTCCTCCTCACTTTCCAAAACCTTATTTTTTTTTTATTGATTGTAATTTAATCTCTATAAAAACAGTTCATACAGTGTGTAGCCAATATAATGTGGACACTTTAAAATTTGAATATTTTTTCGAATATCTCCCGAAAATCTGCATAGATTTTCCAAGAATTTCGAACATGTAAAGATTAGGCTTGAACTAAAAGCTGAAGTAAAAAATCATTTACTAAAATTATTAATATTTCCTTTAATTTTTAAAGTATTTACTTCAAATTGTAATACGATGCTTCTCTAACATATTGTCACGCATTCTGTAAGTTTCACATAATTTGGCTTAAAACTCTGCAAAAAAACATGCTGAAAAATTTGGGATTTTTTTAAAGAAACCTTTATATCTTCCCGAATATCTGTGTTATGTTTTCGAAAATGCATGTAAATATTATGCACATCAAACATAACCATTGATGAAAGTTTCATCTCATTATCAGCTTTCTTTGAAACGGGATGAGTAGTTTTTTTTTTTTTGTCTTTATCACTTTCTGGTCGCTGTCCTAAATACTCTCATTATCGAATTTCCACTGTAAAATGTGAGTTTAAGCTTAATCTTTACATGTTCGAAATTCTAAAAAAATCCATGCAGATTTGTGGGAGATATTCGAAAAATTATGCAAATTTAAGTGTCCACATTACATAAGCAACCCACTGTAAGTAACACATATAACGACAAACTGATATAACAAAAGAATTAATTGCGGGTCATCTTCAAGAGAGATGGTTTCAGTATCTCGCATACAAAAAGAAAAATTGAAAAGTAATTTTAGACAAAATGCTTTTTAAAAAATTACAAAATATTTTTACCGCATTCTAAATACTCAAATTCAAAATTTGCAAAGGCCACACTGATCAGCAATCGACTTCGAATTCGATATCCCGAGAATAATTATTTAAAATTTAAACGATAGTTGATTCTAATTTTATTATGTTTAAGTACATGACCCTTGTAAATCAAATGAAAGTAAAAAATAAGATTACCCTTAAAATACCGCATTAAAAAAAGGAATTGGAGGCCTCAGAGCTCTCTAAAGTTGCGGGCCCCATAGGCATATGCCTACTTTGTAAATTTAATAATCCGGTCCTGACATTAACAACAGGGGCATAACTAGTTTTATCCAAAAATTTTCATAATAATTTTAGAAAAATGATTAGCTTTTAATGAATCAATGACATGAGCTTCCTTGACAGAATCTTTTAGTTTATCACAGTTCGAAATCCACACATCATCGAAAATTATAAGCAAATTTCAGTGCTGACATTTTGGCCTTGACCATAAACGTTATAAAACAGTAAATAAATAAGAACTTATCAGTTTGTCCAAATCCTAATCGCACAGTAGATAACAAAGATCTAATCCTTTTCTATTTTCTGACCTTAACGAATCTTTATTTAGATCTGTGTACTTTCTGATAATACACTACGATTGAGAGGTATTAGGTTATCAATAGTATGACAAAATAAAACTCAGATTGAGATGGGTTAGAAAAAGAGTATAAAAACATTTAAATTACCGTTTCAGAATTTATGAATTTTTAAACTGTTCCTTAAGAAACAATTCTTACAAAAAATTTAAAAAAAGAAAGAATGGAAACACAATAGATATGAAAATATTAGAGTGAAATCAACATTGTTATATAAGAATTTATCAGTAGCGGCGACTGAAGAGCAAAAAATTTATAGACACCTAAAAGTTTCCCGGAGTATAGGGGTAGACAACAAAATTTTAAAATTTAGTTACAAAATTAGCTTGTTTTCCCAAACACTATTGGTTTTTCATAATTTCTAGTTTTAGGCAGCTAAAATGAAACAAAAAAAAATCGCAAAAAGTAGGAGGCAAACTGCCCACCTCCCCGCCACTGGAATTTATCATTTGCATTTCTTATCTCCCAAATGGCATTAAGCTGTAATGAAGGCAATATATGTGACGTTACAGTCACATGACAAACTAGTTAATTTATCTACTAGTTGATACCCCCGTTGCGTGAATGGGGGGGGCAGCATCCCCCACTGGCACCACCCCTGGGTATCACAGCCTTTTATCTCCTGCAATATGAACAGTGGCTCACAAAATTAAATTGGTACAGGGCATCAGACGCATATTGATAACATAGTAACTCCTCTTCGACTTCCTGATTATAGAAAGCACATTTCAAAGAAATGTAGAATAAAAGAAATTTGAATTTATGTTATTAAATTTCCTTATTTATTATATTTGATCTTAACAGGCTATTTAAGAAAACCAAATATTTTTATATACAACATGAGATAAAGTAATATAAAAAGTTCGGCATTTTATATATCGATAAATAATAGACTTCACTGTTTTCACAGTATCAGTTTCTTATCGATTTAATAAACTAGATAGAAATAATATCATGAAATGCAATCAACTTTGCGTTATGAACATCTTAGAGCAGTGCATTAAAAAAAAATCGCCCAACGTGGGGCTCGAACCCACGACCCCGAGATTAAGAGTCTCGTGCTCTACCGACTGAGCTAGCCGGGCACTGTAAACACGCCTGATTTAGGTGTATAAGTATCTTAATCAAACACAGAAATCCTGATAATAAAAGTGAATTATAATTTAAAATAGTTACTATTTTCCCCATATATCAGCCATGCTGTTTAGGCCTCAGAAACAAAAAAGAATCATTCTTGTCTCGTAATAAAATTTAAAATGAACGAAATCTTATCACTTCAGAACAAAAAAAAAAGTATTATTTCACCACTCTTTATTTATTATTTTTACGTTCGGATAATTGAGTAAGTTCTTATGGAAAGTTTTAAAAACAAAGTAAACGTCGATTAAAGCATTTTTTAAATTTAGCAAGACTTAATACAGATCCATGGCGCCATCTGTAGGTTATTGTGGAAACCGTTTATAAGCAAATAACATATTAATCAAATGCAACTTTTGAATGTTATTTTTTGCATGTTAATTTCTCTTATGTATTAAATCGATTGAAATACAAATAAATATTTTAAAATTTAATATAATTTAAACTTAATGCGGTAAAATATTGGGTAATGAATTCTTTTATAAAATCTAAATACTATTTTTTAAAAATACTGTTTTAAAATTCGTTTGCGGATGAAATTTGTTTCTCAATAAGGGGGAAAAAATGAATAAAATAAATTATCATAATAAAATATACTAAACAAAATTGCAGAATTATTCAATGCATATAAATAACTCTATTTTAAAATGTACTATAGTCACTTACTTTTTAGACTTTTGAAACAAAATTTAACAATTATGAAAACAGAGATTTTTGAAATAAATGTACTTTTTGACAAAAGACAATTGTATAGATAAAACATTTCATAAGTATTTAGTTGAAATGACTGTAACGGAATTTTGAGTAATACCGAAAAATATATTATTGCACATACAAAATATGAAACATATATATTTAACTACGTATTTATTAAACAAATTTTCGCCGAAATTTTATATACGGAAGTATTTTATTTAGTATCTGTGTGAAATGATTATGATAATGTTACATTTAAATTGCATTAGCAATAAGGTGAAACCAGGAAAGGATGACATTTAGAGCATTAAAAATAATTTTCTTTTTAAAAATTAAAAGAACTTCCCTTAAATTCTGTATTACATAATGCTCATGAAATGGCAATTTTCTCTCACCAAAAATCGTAAGTGTCCCAGTCTCGTTAATCTACGGTATATACTCATAATAATCCATCGCTTACTTTTAAAATCAATGTGCAGTACATCAAAATAAACTAAAAATTAAATATTCGGAAGTGTCCTAAACGAAGGTCAAATACACAAGTCAGACAATATTAAATCGAATTTTTTTTTCAATTTTTTTTATTGAAGACTAAATTTCTATACCAATTATATAAAAAAAAAAAAAAAACTTACCATTTTTAAGCTCATGCGTAACAATTCGTTCACGTTTATTGCGTGTATTAATACAGTTCGATGCCATAGGAAAAACAGGTGGTTGCAGAAACGAAGAAATTTCATATACAAATAAAGCTCACACTGCACAGAAACATGCGTAGGCTTTTGCATTAGACATCATATTCGAACTACGTATATCTGGAAATTAGCGATCCGCAGTTATCACAGAAATGTTTACATATTTAGAGTTTGTATGAGTTAATACATTCGAGTATAATGTACTTTTCTTCAAAATTTGTTTGGGCGTTGCGATTACAACACTGTCAACGAAAAGTTCGCTTTCCCCTAGTTTCCTATGGGTATGGACTAGACTCCGTCGTTTGGCCTTGGCGCTTTTTCTGCCAGTGGAACTTCTGCGTTTTCGTCTGCAGATAACGGAGATCGTTCGTTACTTCTCATTATAAATTTGATACCGGTTGAAACAGGTAGTTTAATCGCGGTGCCTGCCTAGTTACAAGAAAAAAAATTCGTATTTCGTGACCTATTTCTTGACTTGGTGGGTCTCAAAATTAATTTTGAAACTGTTTGTGCAGTCTATAAATAAAGAAATTTAAATTTAATTAGTTAAAATTCCATTCAAAAAACTTAAAGATCTTTCTCAAATGCGTTAAGAAAGTAGATACCTTCGGAGACAGCTGGTTTTCTCACCATATCGAAATTCATAATTTCGTTAAGTCGACCTTTATTTAAATATTTATTATTTCAAATGAATCGAATGAAAGCTATTCAACAAAATTTTTGGGACTGAAATAATTGAAGCAAAGAAATCGTTATTCATAGAAGATAAAACTGAACATTCAAACAATATAACTACTTCAACATATCAACTGAAAAAAAAAATTCAAATACACTCCTAAGAAGAACATCAAACGCAACATCAAACAAGAACAATGATAAAAGCAAGTAATTTCAGAAGCGATGTATCGAAAACCAATTAGTAAAATTTGAAGATTTCCAAAAAGCATTAAAAATTTATTAAAACTAGCCGAAGTATTGAACGGCATTCAAACTAATATTATTTGAAAGATAATTTTCTGGGCTTTAAAATGGTGTGAAATTATTTTCGTACGATAAATCTTTCGGAATTTATTTACAGAGAAATATGGCAAAAACATCAAAATTTTGCTTGATTTTTAATTAATCAAAAATGTTCGTCACATTTTTTTAAAAATCGGGGGGCTCCGCGTTTCTTTGGATAACTCTCCAACGATTTCTTCTGGCAGATCCAGCAGAAACAAAAGGTTTCTTTCTCTCTTTTGAATCTCTCATTATTATCACAAATTAACAAAAAGAATTCATTATTCGGAAACAACAGACATCAGATCACATCATTACTTAACTTTTTTTAAAGAAAATTTTTTAATGCAATATTCGAACTTCAAAACGTTCCTGTTTACTGAAAATATGTTCAAGAACAAGAAATCCCAACTTTAGCACTGTTATTAATCTACTCAATTAAGATAAATTAAGAAATCCGGTACAGAACAAAATATATTTAAGATTTAAATGCAAAGATTTCTCTGAAGCTAATGCCATTTAGTTCAATGAAGGAAAAATTAGTTGATTCAAAAATTGAAGATTTAGTTAATTAAGAAGATTAAACATTAGTATTTACTAATAAGTTTTTCAAGAAAACACAAGAAGAAATTTCCGAGAAAAAGAGATCTTATCTTAAAGGAAAGGAAATCTTTTATTTTTATTTCAGAGGATTGCACAGGCTAGCTTTCCAAAAGAAGATTTCAGCATTAGATTAGGCTCATGCTTTACTTTCATGCCTGTAGGAGCAAAAAATTAAGATGAAAGAATTTTTATTTTATTTAAATCATAAAATGATTTTAGACTACACAGTTTGTCTCATTCAATTTTTCTTCTCTTCAAAACTGAACCATAGCAATTTTCTATGTATTATTTTTGTTCTTTTACTACTTTCAGAAAGAATTTAGCATTAAATGAGCTTTGAGGTTCCAGTTAAAGTGGGTTTCAAAAATTAGCCTGAAACAGATCAATTTGAAAAAAAAAAAAAAAAACTATAAACATATAACATGAAATGTACATTCAAATGTTTCTGTTTCCTATTTCGATTATTTCTTAAATTATTATCATCATTTTCTATATGAGAGAAGGCATAAAACATATTTAAATGTGAAGAAATGTAATACAAGTGAAAGCAAAATAAAATTTTTTCTGTTGTGCACTTTTACCCTTCTAAAATGAAAAAATTGTATTACAATTAGCTCTCTTAGTACTCTTTTCTTCTAAGTTACTGGGCATAGGAAATTATCAAACATAAACCAATATGGAAAGAATTGCTTCATAGTGATTTTCACAAGCAATTCAAATTCTAAAAAGCATGGAATTTGTTTTTTACATTCATTATAAATAAAGCCCATTGATTCCCGATTTCAGGACTTCTCTCAGTACTTTGAGAATAATATTGAATCACCATACATGAAAGTGCATTATTTGGACATCTGATAATTTTTGAGGAAGCAGAGAAGTAGCTGCTAAACTTATCCATTATCTATCTACAACACTTTAAAATTGAATTCACAAACTATATAAACTTTCATCCACAATTCAATTACTACACATCAGATGGACATTTTGATTGCAAAGGGTTCAAATAAATTCAAATATTTGCATATGGATTTAGTTTATAAATCATTTTGTAACACAGAAAGCCATCAGTTGTTACATTTGTATAAAATTTTTTCTATCTCTTTTCCTAAATACTGATTTAAATAAATCAGAGAGCTAGTTTTTTAAATGCATTACAATTAATTTGATTAGAACGTTTTTCTGATTTTATTTTTATTATTTTTTAACACTTTCACAAAATATGATAAAACTCAAATTGAAATAGCTCAGATCAAGTTGAAAACAATCTAATCTGAGACTGGGATTCAAAAATTAGGCCAGAGGAGAAGGAATATACATCTAAACAAATTAATAATAAATTCCAGGTAGATTAAATTATTTATTATATGTAATTCTGCAGCTAAGTGACAGTTTAAAAACAAATTTTGCATTAATTATAAGTGTCTACATACTTTTACTTTAAGTATTTATTTGTTTAAAATCAAAATTAATTCTTTAAAAATGGGATGGTTGTATATTCTTGTATATAATTTACATCATAAATTATTAAACTGTTCATGCATTTCATTATTTAAAATTATCATTTTACTATCTTAAAAATATTTGAAAAAGAAACCCTTGGATTTATTTAAACCTGTATAATATCTTAAATTGTATAAAGATAATTTATTAATTTTTCAATGAATTATTTAATACAATGGAAATTAATATTTATTGCCTTCCTTGAATGGAAATCTAATAGCAACAAACCAGGAAAGAAATTTTTATCATTTTAAGCTGAATATATTTGTTTGCATTAAAAAAATTAAGTGTAGGATTCTATCAACTTCAAAGAAAAAATAATTATCTTATTTTTTCAAACTATTGAGAACATCAAAAACAATTCATTAGAAAATTATTAATGAAATTTAAGAATTATTAAAATTTAAAATTCAGTTACTGAAATGTACCATTAAAAATATTTCGAATTTGAATTCAAATACTATCAAAATTATGTTGTTCAGATATATCAAACGTCAGAGTTCAAGACACTTCTGTGAAAGCTTTTTGGTATTTATCAACGAAATTTCTGAAAGCTGCAAATACAACAGATATTTCAAATGTTTTTGACAAAAAAAGAAGAAATTAATATGTTGATTCATTAATTTAAATAAAACAGATCAATATGTATTAGAGTATGAATTTGTTTTATTTTACTACTACTTCAATTGGTTTTAAAAATAAAAAACATTTTATGATTTTAAACAGAAAAATGCTTATTATCAAGAAATCAGGTTTTGGTTTTATTTTTCTTTATCAGTTTTTTTAAATTTTACAGTACATTTACCAATATGAATAGTTTCTCTATTAAATATTAGATAAATTCAACTAACTAAAATCCCTCACATTGCTTTTCAACTTACATTTGTTGAGAATGAATATTTTGTTTGGAAACCCAAAAACTTTTACCCAGTTCAAAATTCTTAAAAGAGTTTTCTTCTTTCAGAGACCGATAAATCTTGGTGGCCTTACTCGGAAATTCATGATTGAAATTTTTCACTGAATTTCAAGACCACTAGACATCAGACATTCCGAGGACACAGACAGTCCTAGACACAGTGTGCCCGCTAAAGTCCGTTGTCACCCCAATAATTTCTGAACGGCAAGAGCTATAGTCATAAAAGTGGAGTCTAGGTATAGTAAAGTTGATATGCACTACTCAAGAAAACCGCTTACAGCGCCACCTGGCGGCAAAATTCGGAGTTAGCGTTTTTATCTCAAAAACGGTATGATATACGGGGAAAAAGTCAATTACAAAAGTTGTTCAGCATCATTGATTTAGTAAGAGAAGACACCTTCCGTACAGTAATGTTAAAAATAGAAGGCGTTAAATGCATATTTGTTTGGTTCGCAACTCCCAAAATTGCAACAAGACACAACACGGAAGAAAAAAGAAAAGGAAGGACGTAATATCCGATTTTCTAGATTTGCCGTTGAGTGACCTCCGGAATGTAACGCTCCAACATGACTGCACCCCTCCGCAAAAGGTATCAAGTGTCCAACAAGTCCATTCCAAGTTGGAATGTGTCTATTCGGGACACATTCCAGCAACAAGTCATCAGGTATGGTGGTTGAGTAAAATGGCCTCCACGTTCACTTGACCTGATCCCATGGGACTTTTTTCTGTGGGGATACATCAAACAGCGGGTGCATGCAACCCTTCCACCAACACTGCAGGAACTTCGAAAGCATATTACGGATGCTTGTGCCAGTGTGTCACCTACCATGTTGTACAACGTGCAGCGGGAAGTGCAGTCCCATGTCTAGATGTGTATTGTTGCTGAAGGACATAATTTTGAGCAAGACAAATAGATGAGCCTCATTTCCGGCAAGTGCAGTTCTGTTCAACACGATAAAAAAAATGTGCATTTTGTGCTTTTCATTTGTATCATATTTGTGCACGATGTTTTTTTTTTATAATAAATCGATGATGCTGAACAACTTTGTAATTAACTTTTTTCCGAAATATCGTACCGTCTTTGAGACATGAACGCCAACTCCGAATTTTGCCGCCAGGTGGCGCTGTAAGCAGTTCCCTTGCATAGCGCATGGCAACTTTACTATACCTAGGCCCCACTTTTATGACTATAGCTCTTGCTGTTCAGAAATTATTGGGTGACAACGGACTTAAGCGGGCACACTGCATATTTTCATAATGGTTCTGTTAATAATTAGCAAAGCAGTTATTAAACTGGCAAACTAATTCAATCACTTGCTAGAAATGACTCAAATATGAATTTTATTAAGTGCAACAAACACGCTTTTAAATAACTTTTTGCTCAACAGAGGGTATGATAGATTCTGAATACTTAAAAAAAAAATAGTGGAGCCAGATCACCATTTCAGCACTGCCTTATTATTTAAAAAAATTGTAAAATGCATCTTTAAAACAGCATAGTTTTCAACTTATCTTTACCCTATAAAATATGAGTGGTATTTTAAATTAATAAAAGTAACAAGCCACTGGCTTGTCCCACAATATTTTCTATATTATTTGCCCATGTCATGATTTTACATTGAAATCAATTCCTACTAAATTTTAATATAATTTGAGATTAACGTAAATTTAAAAAAATATTTTCTCACATATTCACGTTCAGAACTACAATATGCATTACGCTAATGTTTCGTCAAAAATAAATTAATGACCACTTGAAATGCATTGTTGCTTTATTATTTCACGATTCCAATACCTACATAAAACAATTATGCTTTCATCGCAAAGTGATCCGCTTCTTACCCCCTATCACTCGTTCACTCCACCTACTCGGCAATACCCGTCAAAGCATTCCAGCAATGCCTAATTTGCAACTACATCATAGGACTAAAGTGTCTACTATGCTACGAGAAAAATTATTGGAAAACAAGATCAGAAGTTCCTGTCAACCATCCATGGAATTACTCAATATTGTGGCAATACAATGAGGTAAGGAAGTAGTAAATGATGCATGATTAGTGCATACCAAAAATAATGTCCACAGAAGAGAGGAAATTCTAATGAGTTATTGGTAAAACAACTGCAGTTATGTAGTTGCAAAGCAGTGGCAGGATGCTCTAAAAGGCAGTACTAGAACACTCTAACCTGGGTGACAAAAATTACATTGTTTCAAGAACGTTTTCACAATTTATTTCTCAAAAAAAAAAAGCAGTGCCAGAACATAATTCCGACTCCACTGCACCCCTGAACCAATCTTGGATGCAAAGGGATAAAAAATTTTGACCCTGTCAATGAAAACTTTTTTGTGTTGAATTGCCATTGTCTAGCTGGAAAAGATTAACGTAATTTTGAAAAAATGCAATTTAAAATTTAACAAAATATGATTAAAAGTACTACACATTTCTTAATTGAATAAAAAAAAAATTAAACAGTTAGCCCTATGCCATGAAAGCTATAGTATATACTAGCTCTCCAGTACTTTTCTACTAAATCTCTGTACAAAAACATGTCCAAATGCCACTAAACTTCTGCTATGCACAGAAAAAGAAACTGCATTCAAAGAAGAGAATAATAATTTAAATGAAAAAAAAAAATCTGCTACACAAGGCAGTTCATTTCCGATTTTAAAAAGATTCGTGTTCAGTTCAAGCACTTATATTGCTAATTTGCTTTTATAACTAACATATGGTATGTTTTACAAACTTTAAAAAAATACTTGGTGTTCTTCTGCTGTTTAGTATTTAGTTTAGTATTTTTAAAAACATTTATTTTCCAGAAAAGCTAGAATCAACCTGAGCTGTGAGAGATTTTGAGACTCAGTGGCAGTGATTGGGTAGAAAAAGTGAAGGGGCAAAAAAAATTTATATACATCTAAAAGACCTGTGAATATAGAAGGTAGATATCAAAATTTAGTTAAAAAATTAGCTAGTTTTCTTGAACACCATTGCTTTTTTTTAATAATTCCTAGTTTTAGGTAGCTAAAATGAAGAAAAATATAATTTTTCCTAAAAAAGTAGAGGGCAACTGCGGGCCCGCCCCCCCAGCTCGCTGCCAATGTTGAGACTGACAATAAAGTGGTTAAGGGAAGTTCTGAGTTTTCCATGGTCACAACTGAAATTCATGATGTTTTCCAGGCTTTTGGAACTTAGTAAAATTAAGAATAAATTTACAAAGTCGGACATAAATTTGAAGCGTACATCAAATTTGTTAAAAAAATTTTATTAATAAATTATTTTTACAATAAATACATACCAAAAATACTACAGAAGAATTTAATATAAGGTCATATTTCTTGAAATTAGTCAAAAGAATCCATAATCATTCAATAATTTCTTTAATATATCATGGTTAAAAATTTTAGTTCATCTGAAACTAGCAGAAAATATCTGTTAAAAAACAAAATGAAAGCACTTGGGATACAACACAACAAATACTACTCAAAATATGGGAACGTCCAAAAGATTCACATAATAAAATGGTATAAATAGCAAAACACAAACTTCAACCTGACATATTTACTACATAAAAGGATTTAAAAAAATGTTTTTAAAAAAAGCTTTTCACTCTGAGCGTTTTAACAGCATAAACTCCAACAGAGGGGAAGTACATGCATAGCTTGGATTGAAATAAATTGTAACAATATATAAAGTACTTTGAGCATGACAACCTATATGATCACAGCAGTAGTAAATTTACAGTATCGAGTATAAAATTTAATAATTGCAACTCCTAAAATTTCATTAACAAATTTTTTCAGCTAAGACATTTTTATAACTCTCATATTCGCTTATCTAGCATAATAGAAAACATATCTCTTAGACAAAATCTATATTTGCATACTTTTTATAAGTGTCTTGGTCTTGTTCAAAGTTTCAAATATATCTATAAACAAATTGTTTTTAAATATATCTATAAACAAACTGTTTTCAAATATATCTATAAACAAACTGTTTTCAAATATATCTATAAACAAA
>BGPR01000951.1:326242-346207 GCA_013235015.1 Araneus ventricosus
CAAATATATCTATAAACAAACTGTTTTCAAATATATCTATAAACAAAATGGTTTCAAATATATCTATAAATAACTTTTTGTACATATCAAGTCTAAGACACAAGAAAAGTGAACTGTCAAAGAGCCACCTCAACAAGCATAAAAATAAAACTCAGATTCCCCCCACCTTCTTCTGCATTTTTTAATGTGTGTGAAACTGAAAATCCGAGACCTCCAATTTTTTCACAAAAAATTAAACTTTTTAAAAAATTAACACAAATCACCAGCTACATACGACAGAAATGCAGACAAGAGAAAATTCTTAAAAAAAAGAACAAGATTTAAACTAAAAAATATGTCAATCTATGAAATTATATTCAGCAAATGATTTTTTGGTGATGGATTTGATTTGAGTTTCTTTGTGATTGTTTTTACTGTATTAATGAAGAGCATGAAAATGATTCTCAGAAAAAATATCACTCAACTAATAATATAACGGCAAGATAAAAATATCATTTCAATTACATAAAAAATACAATTGAAAGAAATTTTATTGCAAATTTATTGATGAAAACATACATACTTAACTGGCGTAAACTATGTCTAAATATCAAGACATTTTCAAACAGTATAAATTTAAGGTAGTTGCATCAAAACGTACAAAAATATCAACTTTTATAAATAATTTATACATTGCCTCTATCCATTCTAATTAATGTTATTTTAACAGACGAGTAAAAAGTGGTTTTGGATGGAGAGGGGGAAAAAATCTTTACATTAATTTGGAGTTTTTTCTTTCCTTCTTCTAATGTCCACATCATCCGCAACATCTTCTTTAATAACATCTTCACCTTCATATTCACCATCACTTTCATGCTGAGGAAGATAAGTACAAATTAAATATTCAATATGTCATTTTATTTTAAGAAGTAGTTATTTTATAAATGGAAATCTATTGGAAAATTGCAAGTTCAATTTTGTTTCCAGAGTGTCTACCAAAAATACAAGAAAATAAAATTTGTAGCCTCAAAAATTTACATTACTTTATCCTTCAATTATTTTAGGCTTTGATCTAATTTAATTTTGAAACTGATAGCATAATTTAGAAACAACCACCAAATTCTAATTCAAAAACTTATTGAAAAACACAAGTTTGCAAATACAAGACATCGGACCTTAAGCAATTGGTCTATAAGCTCTTCAATATTTCTTATTCTAATGACATCATACACTCCACATGTTTCCAATTTTCTCCCAATTACAGAAAAATACATTAATAATAAGAAAACACTCTTTCATCTAATCACCTACATAAATTAATGCAGTTAATAAAAAATAAAGTACATTCTAAATTTAAAGACTGAGGAACACAATCATTTAATTTAACAATCAGTTTTTCTATCAGACACAATTTAACATTTGCAAATTGTTTAGAAAAAACACCTCTTGTTTTGCTTAAGCTTAACATTTCTTGAAGCAGGTTTGTAAAGAAACCAGAAAATCTAAGAGAGAGTCTTAGTCTGAATTTTTTTTAAAAATTATTATCTTTGCAAACATGTTTGGTGTAATTCCATAATTTTTTTGTGAAAAATACCAATTCAGGATGTTTCAAAGACTTTCATAGCTTTATTCAATTTATCTCACATATATAAATTTTCATTTATTCAAAATATTGACATCAATATTGCAACCTACTTTCTTGCCATGCTGAGCACCGGAGTTTTCATTTCTAGGTACTGGCTGATAACCCATTCTTGAGGGACAAAAGAAATCAATTATGCAAACCACAAGCTAAAAAGTAGAAATCATAATTAATAATAATCTTGAAAATTTTTAATCAGTTTCTAAAACAGTTTATAAAATACACAAAAAGCTTTTTTAAAAAAATTTCAATCATTAGAGATAACTGAGTTACATAAACACAGAAAGGGAAATTTTGTGATTAAAAGATCTTGAAAAGCTCAAATTTTGAATCAAATCATTAATTATGAGTAAGAAAAATGATGGCTACATAGGCTTGAAAGTGAGAAGTAATTCTAACTAAAAAAACCCGTTTAAACAAAATGAAATAGGAATAAAAAAAAATGGAGGAGATTCAAACTGCTAGTTGAAACATCACTTCAAAGCATTTTATTACTAGCAGTAAAATATCATTTGTACACCTGCTCTCCCCCAAAAAAGATTTAGTCATTTGTTCAGTTGTTGAAATTAAATACTCAGCAAAATGTATACACATCATAGCATTGACGGTTTATTGATGTGAACATATTTACAATTTACACTGTATCTTTGTATAAAACATTTGATGTCAAAATGCAACAATTTAGATTTTTCCCTTTGAAATTTTTGATAACTGATACAAAAATATTGTTAGATTTAATAAGTCTTGAAAAGGCTACATTAGTTAAGAGAATTATTTAGGTTAGCTCTGTAAAATATAAAAAAGGTGAAAGGGAGTTCATCATGACTATGGTATTTTTGTAAATTTCAATGGGAAACCTTTTCATGGAAAACAGTAGATTTTATTATTAATAGTCATTTTCAATATGCTATAAACAGGCAGCACGAACTGCATAACTACCATGATCAATTCTCACAGACAAAAGCTTTGGCGAAGTGTGCTCATATCGTTAGGCTCATTTATTGCTAGACTGCGATTCACCACAATGTCTATAATGTTTTAATTTTTCTTTTAACTTTAAACAAACAATGTGTTTTAACGAAAACCGAGTATGCTATCTCAGAAGCCGGATTTAAAAAAAAAAAATCCTATCCTATGATACTTTAGCTATCGCTGTAGGTTTTGTATTAGTAAAGAGAAATTGGTGTTGAAGGCAGAAATAATATATAGGCGACTCGAAATAATTCCATTTTAAGGCAAACATTTCATTTCATTATGGAGAAACTAAATATTAATGAGGTAGAAATACTCTTCATCTGTTTTGTGATTAATATGAATACATTCAATTGTGGTTATGACATGTATTCAACTTCAGTAATGTGCAATGTTTTTATATACCGATTAATCAATCTGCTTTTAAAATAAACCATTAATTATTTTAAAATTTTCCTTAGCAATAACAAATTTAATCAACTCTTTATAGTTTAATCAACTCTTTATCTTGCTGATGATATATTTTGCATAACTGTAAAATATTTTTTTTCTAATTTAGAAAAACCTATCAGCAGTTTGAAAAATATAATTCCAAGCTTATACAGCTATGCAAATTTTTAAAAAGGTAAAAAAAATTGTGAGTTACTTTGAAAAGCTTATCGCCTTTAGCCAACACACAGTGAAATACTTATAGAAGAACCAACATCAGTTATCTCTAATCTCGATAACACTGCACAATTATTACATATGGTGTATGTCCATAACATTATGACCAATACCTTAAGTGGTTGGACTTCTTTCAGATCACACATTTTAAATTTGTGACTCAGCTATGTAACAAATATCATTTTACATATTTTATTCTTTAAGTTAATGTCTAAAGTATTGTGATTAAGTATTAACCATGTTTACAAGAAACTGTATTGCATCATAACTGTGTTGAAAAATTAAAAGTCTTAAATCTGAAATAAGAAACACAGATGATAGCAGTTTGAAGTAGACAGATGATAAACAGTTAATTAGGTTTTTAAAAATCAAAACACTGCTTCTTTTAAACATGATAAAGTTTTAAAAAATCCATCATCTTGAACTATTTCCACATTGGAATTTTTAAGTCCCATAACTTCAGTCCAATATTAACTGAACTTCTTTATAATAATAATGAAAAAAAAAGGAGCTTATTTGATATATGCATTGAATATACCATCAAAAGGAGGCCAACCAATTAAATGGCACATATTATTATGCAGGATGGGTTTGATATTCTTAGGTATGTTGATTCAACTAAAATGATAGTCATCAAAATGTCATCTAATCTGAATGTCTTATTGTCTAATAATGAATTAAACTATTTTTGTAATGATATATTACAATACTTTTTATAAAGTGATTTTAGAAAATTCTATAAATAACATGAAAATTGTAAAGAGCTTAAGCTATATGATGTAACAATACACAATAAAATTTCTACATAAATAATTAGTCAAATTCTAATCTAAGAAAGCAATCATACTGGGTGTCTTACCCAGTTCCAAGAAAAATGTGACTTATCAGGCTTAATTAATTCAGCAGTACAATTCTAATTAATATTTCATTCAAAGGATTAAAAATAATTTTGTTATGAAATTGACAAAAATAAAATATTAGTTAATGGGGAACTTCAGCATTTTTTAAAAACGCATGAAAGCAATCCTTATTAATAGAAAAAATCATTCCAATTTCAAAATGCAAGTGAAATTGTACTTAAAAATTGATTTATTTTAATATTGAGGGCTAAAGATGCACCAAAACAGCAGGAATGATGATACAATCCGAAACGCACACTCATTGGCCGAGTTGATTTTGATGTCACATGTACCTTCCGTCATATACTTCCATTTCGCTACTTTTGTACTATGTTTTGATTCAAGGCGTTTGTACCAGCTAACATTTTAGAAGTAAGTTTTTGGCTTTTCTACTATTCAGCATTTAATTTCAAATGGATATTGGTTTTGTACAGTGTAAATCGAATAATTTGCCAAGGATTGATTCTCCCAAGGAATGATGGCAAAGAAACTGCACACAAAACGCCGGCTCTTAAATTATCTCATTAGAAAAGCTGTTCGTAACTTCCCTTGAATGCATTCAGTAACCGGAACAAAGCTCTATATTATACAACAATAAACTTCACCTTAGGAAAAACGGGTAGATTCTCAAAGTTACCCGTTACGCAACGATAAAGAGGGACCTTCCCACATTCTGAGGAGACGCCGCGATTTCTGTGGCAGAAGAAAGAATGAAAAACTAAGAACCTGATTTTGCATGGTCTGCGAAATTTCGTATACCTACCAAAAAAAAAACACCAAATCAAAACAAAACAAACAAACAAAAAACCCAGGAATATACTTATCTCAGAAGTTCTGCTCAAAATAAATTCAGGTATGGCATTTTTTTTTTTTCTAAATACATGTGTGCCTTTGAAAAATTTATTTTATTTTATAGTTTTATTTTACTCTGTTATGAAGAATGTAATTTATTTCGTTCGTACAAGTATTAATTCTAAGATATCAGTTAATAGTAATTAATATAAAAATATCCGGAAAAAAAACTTATATAAAGAAACTATATATATATTTATAATAATATTCAAACACGACCGAATATGACTACTCCAGGAATTTAAGGGCATGTACAAATCGACAATCCCTAGGTGTGCGGCGAAATAAATTTATCTATCCTTTTTCATTTGTAATAATTGATAATTAAATTGACTTTTTGAAGACTGATTGTGATTTGAATATATTCATTGAATCTAAATGATTTATTTTGCATCAAAAATTCTGTGAATTATTTTCTTGCACTACAAATGAAAACGGTTTTCATCATTAAAAAAAAATCGTGAATTTAAATGGCACTGTAATTTAAAAAAAAATAAGAAACATTTGAATATCCACGGAAATAATATAAAAGCAGTAAAATAAAAAGTTTTATTTTAAATCTTAAAGAAGTTGGGACAGCCTCTGTAATCTGCCCCTCAAAGGGTTAAAATATAAATTCCATGTAGTAAAATAGAAGGAAAAAAACTAATTAATTTTAACGATTTGCTTTAAAATTGATAATTAAAATCTCGCCTAATACTTATAATCAAAACAAAACGGATATCGAGTTCAAGGCAGTTTTTCACTGTTCGTGATATACAATTTTAATAGATATAATATAGATAAATTACTCATAACAGAGTTCTGTTATAGTTGTATTAACACATTTAGGAACAATACAATACTTGTATTTTTCCCGACATTATTTTATCTGATGCGGTAGTCGGAAAATATAGAAAAAAAAATCTCTACAGCAAGCGAATGGGAGCTTTCCCCTGTTTGTGCACGTGTGACATCAGACCCACTTCGCACAAAAATGGATCATTTTTCCCACGTCATCCGAGAGGTGAACTTTGATTCCAAATATAAAAAAAAACTGCCTAGCAATATTTTTTAAATGTTATTGTTCATTTTGAAGCAATTTCAATCGATTAGAAAAATAATTATAAAAAAAAAAGCTGAAGATCCCCATTCTAGATAAAGCAACACAAACTATAAGTTCATATGATTTCTGTTAATTTTCAATAAAGATTTAAAAAGCCTTAAATGCAGTACATAAAACCAAACATTTCCAAAGTACAGCTCTTTATGCAAAAAAAAAAAATAATAACCATTCCTAACTTACGACTAATAATTCATCTATTTTTTAATTCAATAAACTTGGCATAGATATCTACAGATAAGCATTTTGAAGAACATTTAGATTAATTGTTACTTTTTTTCGATTAGATACAAGATAATTTTTACAAAATCTATATATATAAAATGCTAAGGTGGAAAAAGGGGGTTAATTTCTCTTTTGTAGATGGCAACGTCTGTTACCAAACGAAACTAGAAGCCTCTGCCATGTTAGGCATAACTTCAAAGGCCTGTTACTATATTTGTTGTGGTATAAAATAACTTTTCCCTGCAAAAAATGAGTTTAAGTGGTAGAGTTCACAATATTTCTTACAATATAATGAAACTTTGGATGAAATGATTCAAAAGAGATCAGTTAGAAATGAAGGAGATGGCTTATGAGAGCCAGAGAACGTTCAGGTCAAAGTCAAAATAGTTTAAGAGACTTGGCCCAGACCCACCTTGGGTTAGACGCAGAGACTTGGGTTTTTCTTAAAAAAAAAAAAAGGTTGAATCAAAAACTTGCAAATAAATTTTATCAAACCTTCCCTCAATCAAAAAATTCAGCAATCTTTAAAATTCCAAACTACAACATAAATGACAGTTGAAATAAGAAAAATGCCTGTTTCACCTTTCAGCCGTGCATTCCGATAGTACAGTTATCAAGGCATTGCGCTTGCAATTCGATGTTCTGGGGTTCGGTCCCTTGGTGACAAACTTTTTCTTCGAGTGTTTTCAATCGCCATTATTACTGTCTTCTGCTTCCCATAATTAACTCCTCATTTTAGTATCGCCTTAAACGATTTATTTTTAATCCTTGGAAAATTAAAAACTTCCAAAAAATCTTAACACATTTTTTTTTACATATTCCTAAGCACTTTTTCCCTCTATCCTTTTTGCAGCATGACTAATATTTTCCTAAAACTTATGGGAAAATAATTTTACTAGATTTTATTCCTTTTTCCAAACATGGTATATTATCCGATAAATTTAAAATAACTCCTAATGTAAATTCTATCTCTCCAATTTACAAGTGTTCTAAATTAAGAGAAGAATAAAAACTGTTTTTAAAAACACTGTTTCATTAGTGTACTAAAAAGAAATTTATTTTAATTATTTACTACATTTTAGTTATAATTTAGAATTCATAATTATAAATATAAATCTTCTTAACAATTTCTTCTTAAATTCATAAGAAGATGGCACCACTGGCATAAAATAAGTTAATCGGTTAACTGATAATAAAATTCTGAAATAATTAAAATAGTGTAGTGCATTAAGAAAACACGAATGTACAAGTTAACAGAATAGAAAATACCTGTAAATAACATTTCATCCGTTACTACTGTACCTGCAATTAATGTTTCATCTGCCCGTACAGTACACACAAATAACGTTTTATTCAAACACACAATACCTGCAAATAATGTTCTATTCGGTAAATAACGTTTTATTCGAATGCATCATACCTGCAAATAAGGTAGGCTAAGGCTCAGGGACAAAAAATATCATTCCTTCTTGATTGAGGTGAAAGCATTAAAAGAAAATCAGCTTAAGATTTTAATTTATTCATAATATTGTCATTTTTTATGTTCAAAGTGCTAAGATGTCACACCACAATCTCTTTATTAGTAATATTAAATATAATTTGTTTTTAGAATAATTATATTTGTTTTAATTTTGAAACTCTTTATGTATTTGTTAATTTATGCACTTTCATAATTTTCTCTGAAAGTTTTATTTGAAGAAAAATATCTTTTTTTGGGCTAAAAAATTTTATCCTGTGCTGATTTAAGTTAAAGCATCAGAAGCAAAATAAAGCTGATTCATATATATATATATATATATATATATAAAGATTTTACAATAATTGTGCTACGACACGCAGTGTCTTCACTGTAGCGAGCGAAGCAAGCAGGGTTTGCATAGCAATCCTCCTGGGGGTTGATGAGCTTCAGCGAGCAGGGGGCAGAGCCCCTAGTACTGATAATAATTCTGTTATTACTGTTGTTGTTTTATCCAGAAAGCTGGACAAAAACTCTTACCAATTCCTACCCCTGAAACAGTTTTAAAATAATGTTTAAAAAAATTCATGTTTTTTGTTTCCAAAATCAAACTTAGTGATTTTTTTTCCTCCCTATTGCAACTTTCCTAAACTAATAAAATACTGGAATAGATTTTGTTTCACAATTATGCATGCTAAAAAAAAAAAATTTTTTTTTGCAAAAGAAAAACTTTTAATTACCAATCCAAGAAGTGCACCAACCAAAACGGTCAGTAGGCCAAAGATAACATAGGAGCCCCAAGTTGGTATGCCATAATCTTCCATCAGGGTATTGTGCATACTCCTCAAGAACATGGATAATTTGAAGAAAGAAGAGACAGTAGCCATCTGGTAGGACTGTGGTGATTTCCAACTAGGTATTGGGTCAATACTCTGCCATTTCTTTTCTTCAACAAAGCTGATAAAGGATTCTTTATCCCTGGCTCCTCTGTATTGTCGAAAGACACCATCTTTCACACTAAAAATAAAGACTGGTAAACCTCTCAAACATTTGAGAAAAAAAAAATGAATATGTAATAAAATAATTCTTATCTCAAAGAAGTAATTCACTCTTTGCTTCAGAAGATTATTTCAAGGAAAATTATGAACAAAAATTTTCCGAACATTCAATTAAATAAATTTAATACAATTCTTTTACAATTAACAGTTATAATTAACAAAATTTAACAAAGATATTAACTATACATTAATTAGTCATAAATTAATTAAAACTCTTTTAAATAAATCTTTTGTTTCTTATCTATACTCTTTCTTTTTTTGCATTTGTTTTACTTTTACAATTAATTTACACTTATAAATAAATTTATCTGTAAGCAGCAAAATTATGAGTAGTAAGTCACAATAATTTACTTTAAAATAAATCAAAATCAATGTGCATTAGAGCAGCAATGTGATGATTTGTTCCCATAAAGAGTGAAGATTCTCAGAGCACTGCATATATGATGTTATAGAGATGAGATTGGCAATAAAGCAAAAAGACTGAAATCATACGCGAGCAAAAAATCAAAACATCAAAACATGCAACATGATGAAAATATTACACTATAATAATTAATAACGTATTTATTTATAATTCAGTACATATAAATAAGAAAAATATTAAATTATTATTAAATCATCTGCATTAAAAGTTAAGAAACAAGTTTAACACATCATCAGGGGCATCTTCAAATACAAAATTAGACATTAAAACATATTTACCACCTGTACATCATTGAGATGCAATATAAACCCAACAGAAGTCTGAGAAGAATTATATTTAATAGCCTTTTGATAAAAGTTAGCTCAAAAAATAAATAAAAATAAGGACAAATAATTTCTTTTACTTCATGCAATTGTGTAAAGTGTATTAGCTCTTTATAAATTTTAATAATGTATCATCATATACTGAATTCTGTTTTATTTCTTTTATTTTTATACATTTTTGCAAAAGTAACAGCACAATGATTTTGCACCTTATAAAGTGAGAGGGGTTGAGAAACTGTACAGTTACAATGACAGATTCATTTAGCATTATTGTTATTTGAAACCCTTACGAAAGAAAATTTTCTTTCATTTTTTTTATTTGTGTGGCTTTTGCTTTGTTGGTAATAGATTCCATTGTGGCCTTCAGCCCTTTGTTTAGGAGGGATTTCCACCTTGACAGATTTTCTTCAATAAAGCTGATGCATCTCTGTGGAATTTATTTTCAAGTAAAGGGCTCTGCCTAAAAAAGTTTTGCATTGTTCCGTGTTCAATCTATTATTACTGGCATGGTTGTGGACTCACATATCTCTCAATGCCTACTTAAATCAAATCCTGCTATTTATTTCTTTTATTTTAGAAGATTTTATTCTTATTCCTCAACTTTTGATGCATTTGCCACAACTCTTTAGCTGCCTCTTTGATAGAAGCCGCACGCCGTATGTCCTCATGCACCTGATGCCGTGACACCGCTACTGTGCTGAATGGACAGTGGACAGCCTCTTTTGATTACGGAGTTTTTTTATTAGTTTTGTTATATGTTTTCGTTCGTATTTTTTATTTCTTTATCTTGGTATACCTACAAGATGACTTGCCTTTTCAAATAATTGTTTGTTCAACTTTTAAAAAAAAGAAATTTTTTGTTTTTCTTTTTGCAAAATATGCCACAAAGCTTTTGTTTTCTGCAAAAAGGTGGTACTTAATACTTTGAATGGCACTAAATGTTGGAATGTTCATCCTTGTAGAGCTTGCATATATAATGTTGATTCGTCAGTAGAAGATGAATCAGCTAGTTTCCTAGCCGGTGGAGTTAAGCCGCATTATTCAGCATATTTTCCCAGAATTTTCTTTCGAAAATGTAAGATAGGAAAGTTTCTTTTCTTTGTGTAAAAGCGGAATTTTCGGAAGAAAAAGCAAATTTTTGCAGGGAAAAAAAATCGGATATTCGGAGAAAAAAAAAGGGAATTTTGAGAGAAAAAAAAAAGATTTTTTTTAAAAAAACGGAATTTCTCCAAAATAACAAAAAAAGCGGAAATCAGCAAAAAAGCGGAAGAATCTCATCCCTGGGAGTTTAAATCATATCACCATATACGCAATGTAAATGTTATAATATTATTAGTAAATTTTTGAAACAAAATTAGTGAATGATAGAATTTGATAGACAAAGACATCCTCTTAAGATATTTATAATAATAATGAAAATATTGGGCAATATCCTCATAAATTAGTTAAATGAAGTTTAACAGCATAACATTATCACAAGAATCCTGGTTATTTTTATAACTAAAATGATCACAACTCTTGAATTTATAATTTATTTTAATACATTTATTTTTCAGCGCTGTACAATTATAATTTCTTACACAATTATCAATATTTCCTGTGCTATATTTCATTTTAATAAAGTACATTATTCATTTACTTCCCCCCGTTTTCATTATAGTCATCTTTTTTCAGCATTAGAAATAACTGAAGGTCAAATTTAAAATATAAAGATTGCCATTATTCATATTTTTTATCCTTTATTATTACCAAAAGTAAGTCCATTTTTAGCTCAAAGAACTTAATAATTTCTTTAAAAACTTTACAAAACAGTATTACAGCTTATTGATAAGCCTTACTTTTTTTTTAAAATCAATAAAATACATACAAATACATATAAATGGAAATACAGGTACGCCTTTCAAATATCTAGCTAAAGAATTATTGTCTATTTTTAGTTTGGATGCATTCATATCATAAACTAGGTCAGAGAAAAATTCGAAATTTTTCATGACATATTTATATGTAACAAGAAGAAAAGGAAAACAATAGAATCAGAATCACTTGTTAGAATCATAATACTATTCATTTTTAATATGTATGGATACACAAATAGAAGAAATATTAGATATGATTCTTTTGTGAAACTTTTCCTTCAAATAAAATTCTTGTAAAGTCAAGATAAATCTTTAAAAAAAAAAAAGACGTTTTAATAAGAATAAAAAAAAAACACAAAATACAGGATCTGTCACATATTTATAACAAAGTACAAAACAATTTTTTTTAACTAAGTGGTTATTTGTAAGTACTGTACCTACAGATAAAACATTATTTGCAGGTAATGTGCCAATGAGTAGCTTTCAGATACATTTGAATTCCATATTTGTTCTATAGAAGTTCCAAAGCCACCCCCCTCCCCTTCTTTGTACTTGCGATTTTGAAATCTAATGTTACTTCACAAGAATTTTTGTTATTTTGCCACAGACATTTGATGCTTTTTATTTCCATTTAGTCAAGTTTTGTTTGCTGTTTTCCAATTAATTTTCTGTAGACAATAATAAGCATTCAATGAAGAAATTACACCTCTAAGCAAGTAATCCATGAACTTCCAAAACTAATAAGCTCCAGAGCCTAAAAATGGGTAAAACCCAAAGTAATGAATAGGACAAATACATGCATCTGTTGAAGATTTAATGTAAACAGTTTAAATCTGCCAATTACTAGTCCTAACAAAATGAAAATTTTCTTTGAAACATATTGAATGAACTATCATTAAAAATTTAAACAAACGAGAGAGCTTAAGTAAATATTTTCATACAATCCTCAACAAAGTTCCTTTAGTTGATACAGTAAAATGTTGGTATACTGTCTGCAAGACACACATTTTATCCTTGGTAATACAAAAAATTCCCCCCCCCCAAAGCAGCTGTATATTAATGTGTTCAAGAATTTTAAATTTTGGCTAATCAATTTTAAAGGTTATGTAAAATTCAATATGTTATTTTGTTTTACTACTTTTCCAAATCCAGTTTGTTATCAAGCATATTTAGAACAGTTCCTAACTTCATACCCATAGTTGTAAGCTTTCTAAATTAAAAAGTAAACATAAAAGATCAAAATTCGTTTTGAGAGCCTTTACGTTACTCTTGTAAGAAAAATTAAATTGAACAGGATTTACAGTAACTACAAACAACACTACCCTTTTTAAAAAATAGCAACAGTAATCTGATCAACAGATCAACTAAATAAAAAAAAACCCTAATATTTACATTAATTTATACATACAAATTCCACTGCTCTTGAATCTGTTTATATTCATTAGAATAAATGGTATTTTTTTTACAAAATTAATAAAAAGAAAAATGTTTCATTCATTAAATCAGTAACCAGCATCTATCCAGAGCTTGAAGTCTTGGACACAAGAAAAAATATTTCAAAAAAGGTAACCAATTAAGAATTTAATTCCAGCAAGTACGTCTAAGTCATCTATGCAACTAACTTGCAAGGATAACAATTTTTAAAAATATTATTTAAAGTATAACATCTTACAGCAGAGACAATCCCCCCCCCAAAAAAAAAATCTGTGATATAAAAACCTTTAAGTTATTTTTATTGACTCACCCTAAATTAACTTGATGATAACAAATAAGCTTATTTTAAATTATGAACAGATTTGAATACTTAAGGAAAAAAATTAAATAGAAGATATAGAAATGAAAAATATATCAGAGAAGAAACGAAGCACTGAAATTAAAAGAAACAGCATATGGTTAGTATCCCTTTACTTAAAATAATCTAAGGCAAATAAATCTTGATACATGGATTAAAAATATTTAAAAGGAAAATTGGAGAAACAACTTTATGGGAGCAGTACATGCATACATAAGAGGGGAAAAAATTAATTTTACAAGGGAATTTTATGATAAAAAAATCATATAATTATAATTTTTTTTTCCTTTAAAATTTCCTCAATAGTGTGAAAATTTTCTATTAAATCTTATGGAATGCAAGGTACATTTGCCACAATATATTCACACAAATACATATATATATATAAACTGAAATGCAAAAATAGTTTGTACACTAATAGAAATCTAAGTCATTCATTAATTCCCAATCATTTATTAATCTGTATTTGCAGTTCAATGGAAAGTAGAAACTCCAGTCTACAGCAAGCCCCTCTGGCTTGGTTAGTAAGTCTCCCAACACAGAATCTATAGGCCCGAGTTTTGACCACAAATAGATGCTTTTCTTCAAGAATAAGAAGGAATTCGGCGTTCTGTTTAGCTGATGTATTTAAATCCAAATTATAAAACAAATATTCTTCAAATTTTGCTCACAAGTACTATGAAGGATAAGGCAGGCTTTAGTAAGGTTTTGTGACAATTAATTGAAAACTAAGTTTTCATGTACAGAAAAAACTATTTTATCGTTAGTGTTATCATTCCTATTGAACAAAGATATAAGATATTTTAAACCTTATTTATTTGTCTCAAAGTTGCAATGTTTACTTAAATTTCATATCATTCTTTAAAAATTACTCAGCCATTTTAAAGATATTTTAGTTTCATTGACTGATATTCTCAATTTAATTTTTAACAACAGGATTTTGTGTATTATATTTCATATAAAAATCTTTGTTACATAAAAAATATTAGACACAAAAGTATTTTCAACCTGAGTAATTAATGCTGGGTATATCAGCTATTGATAAATATAAATTATTATCATTAAAAAGGAAAATAGAGGCCACTTACTGGAAAATTGTTGGCAATGCAGTTATCATGAAACGACCACTGAGACCTACAAAATATTTCAGTTTGTTAATAAATACTCAAAATGTAAAATTTTAAGTGAATAATAACTATTTATACTTAAAATATCCAATATGACACATATATTTATTTACAATCAAACTGCAAAACACCAATATTTACGACTTCCTAATCAGTAATTCATAGATTAATTCACATCTCAAAACTAAGTAGAAAAAGGCAAACCTGGACTTGTTGTGACATCTATATTTCCAACTTTTATGCCAAGATCTTCACTCCATTCTGCAAACTCTTTCCACAAAGGCTGTAGTTGCTGGCATGCTGGACACCAAGGTGCAAAACTAAAATTTAAAACCAAATAATTAAAAAAAAAAGCAAAGCAGAACAATGATAAAAAAAATTTGCCAAATACAGTAAACTTAACGTTGAAACGAAATATGATAAAATAACTGAAGTTATGAAGAACAGGGTTTCTTAAGCTATGGGTCACATCCACAAAATGAGGATATGTACAGTAAACTTTTAGCAATCTAGCAGTGCAACAATTCAAACCCTTTTATCGTACAGTGGGTGTTTTTTTTTTTTTTTTTAGAAAGTGAAGTAGAGTACTGGATGGGTTACAAACGTCCAACAGATATCACAGAAATTTTATTTCATTGTTGAGTGTAGTTGAAAAAAAAAAAGCTCGTCTTCAGAGGAGCCATCTACCCCTACCCTTCCAAAATGACCCCCTTCCATTAGCAATTTCCCAATCATGATCTAGGCCAGTGGTGGCGAACCTATGACCCACGAAGGCTTTTTAAATAACCCACGTATTGATTTTTGTAAATTTATTTTTTATAGCACAAAAGAGAATGGACAATCAAAAATATTAAAGTATAAATATTTAATGTCGAATTTATATAAAAAAAAGATATATAAAAGTGGATGTTAGCTAGCCGATTTTCTATTGTATCACTGCCACTAAGTACAACTCGTGATTTGTCGGTCATAAACTTGGCACACATATTCATTGCATCATAGAACAGGGATGGATCAGCTTGCAGTGTTGATCTAATTGGCAGCCTTGACATACTCGTCAATAAGTGTTCAGCTTTATTATTATTTTATTTTTTTATATTTTCTCATCTACATATGTATGTACATGGAATTGAGCCCACAATACTTCATATTTATTCCGTATTATCCAATTCCCTTTATTAATTTGACGTTGACCTTTATTTTATGATCTTCACTTGTAAAAATAAAAGTTTAAGACAAATAGGAAACATACATTTTTTTTAAGGATTTTAAAAGTGAGAATGAAAAAAAAAGGGAGGAAGGTGAACTGTCCACTTTTTCTGTTAACAAATTTTCAAAGTGCAAATTATTAAATTCCATTTTACTACACCTCTCTCACCCTCCAAGTGACCATTATTAACTTGAGACACAGATTAAATTAAAAAATAAAGAACAAAATTTGACCTACTTCTCAAAAAAGTTCGCCATCACTGATCTAGGCCATGTTGTGTGCTATATAGTCTCCCAAAAGCTATGTGACCCAACTCATTTACAGTGTATAAGTTTGCAGAATGACATTTTTGATAAACATTTTTTTTTTTTTTTTTTGTTATTCTCATTTATACACAACTACAGGACGGTTCAAATGTATAAATAAAAAATATTTAGGTATATGATATAAGCAAACTCTGATATCCGGATCTCGATCCCGAAAGCTCAACTAACCGGAAAATTGTATGAGAATATGCAGTCACTAAGGACGTACACAGACTTGTTTTAGGGGTTCAAAGCAAATGTGAGAACCAAAAAATAAAAAGGTCCCACCTTTCACAAAAACAAGACATAACAACAACGACAAAAAAAAAAGGTAAATGGACAGAATCGAAAAAAAAAGCTCATGGGGGTTACTCCAGATTAGTAAGCTCTTTCTTTCCTATTTACCTCCAAATACCGGTAGATATTGATTCTCCCAGTCATTTAATATCACGCAGAGAATTTGGCGTATTGCGAATAACCCTTAGCACCTTCTAAAAGATAATTAGTTTTGATATTCAATCTTGGATTTGTTTATGATCACTTTAAAAGAGTTTTATTATTTTGAGAGAATAAATTTTCTAGTCCGGTTATTATTTTTATATGTTTATATTTTTACAATCTATATTTACGGTAAAATCAATATTTTTTTTATTTTAATCACTTGTTAAAATTAATAAAATCTTCATAATAGCTATATGTAAATACAATGTTATGGAAGTATGACAGAGTATTCTTAAAAAATTATATTTAATGAATACTCAAAATGACAAAACAAATGATTTGGGTCAACAAAATTCTAAAAAATAAAGGGCTAAATACTTACCCCACTTCTTTCCTGATACACTACATCCGACTTTTTCTAGTGTATCCGGAAATGGAGTTTGGAGACGAGTTATTATCTACTGTACATTTTGAAAACATTACCCATGAGTAGTTTATAGTTGCTACCTCCCCAATAAAAATGACACAAGATGAAATAAAAACATTATATAAAGGTATGAAAATAAAATGTGCAATCTATACTGATAAAAGGAAATGTTTGAGTGTGTGTGTCTGCATGTCTGCGTGTGATGTCCAGATGAATCTATTGCACTCACAGCCATCAAATTTGGCACACAGATAGTCGTAAAAGTGACTCAATGCACCTCAAAGCCGGAATTTTAAAATTTTATCAAGAAAATTTTTTATTTAATATTTTGTGCTTTTTGGGTGATTTTTGAAACACTTTTGTCAACAGTATCATTTCTGATTTTAGTTCGTAAAAAATTGATACACCATCAGAATGAACAAACAATTTTTTCTAATGAAATTTGTTTTGAGCTTCAAATGTAATTTACCGAATTTTGAGAAATTCTTTAAAAATAATTTTGCCATCGAAATTTAATTTCTGTTTTTAAATTTGCAACACTAGCCGACTCACATTACAAAATAAATTGTCTTTATTTCCAAATAAATTTTTAAAAATAAAATTGGCCTATCTATTTTTTTAGTACTATAAATAAGTAGGAGAAACGGTAAAATTTTTTAAATTTACAGCTATAAAAAGTTAAACATTGACAAAAATGAACTTTTTGTGACTCACATTACAAAAAAATTAATTATAAAAGTTAACCTCTTTCATTTATTTTAAATGCAAATTCTAAAATAATACTTTTATATTTGTTTTATAGCATAAATCTATCAAAAAAATATAGTTATTCAGTAGAAACATGCTAAAACTTAATAAAATACATGCTTAAAATTGAATCAAAGCTCAGAAAAATTCATCAGAACATTTGCTCTTGAAACAAGTGTTCACATGAAATGAACATAGTTAACCAGGTGTTGCCAGATTCTAATTTGTAAACTTCAATCGATATACAACACATACAAAATAAAGTTGAGTGGTTTCTTTTAATTTTTTTTTACACTTTATTTCCAATGTTATGTGGAATTGCCCCTTTGGATCTTATACAGGACAAATCTATCCATTCAAATAATTAAATAAGTAATTAACATTACAAAAAACATGATTGTATTAATGTTATACAAAAGAAAAGTTCAATACACTAGATGTCCATAGAAATACATTTTAAAAATAATTACACTCATCATACAATATCGTTCTAATAAATAAAGATCTATTTACAACCTTATGCTTTTATACTACAGTTCGAGTCTTGTTACTTGGCATTACATTTTAACTGACATGGGTTCCAAAGTAATCATACTGAAAAATCATAAGTAAAAAAAAAATGTGCTCTATTTACATTAGTGTAAGGTGGATGTTTGTTTCATAATTTGTTTAGTGCGAAGGTTAGGTAGATACATGATAATCTGGGTAGCCCATTCAATATTACTGTAGACTCCAAGTCAATTGAATCACTATAATAGTGAAGATCACAGTAATTGTTTCTTTTTCTTCTTTTTTGGCATTTCAACTGAAGATGCTCATGAAAGGATGATGATCATTATGAAGTGACAAAAAATGAAATAGTCTAGCTAGTAAACAATGACAGGGACAAGTTTCAAGAACAGCAAATAAAGTCATATATGTAAAAATGACTCATCAAAATTCATTAAATAGCATTGGAGCAGCTTTGAAATACATTAAACAAAAAGAACTCCCGAGTAAAAATGTGATGCTTTTCATGACATGATATGGTAATTAAAAAGTATTAATCAGCTAAAAAATAACCTAACTATCATAAAACTTAGGTTGGTTATTGGTTATCTAGAAGTTGGAACACACTTGATTTCATCACCAATATAGTGGATTATTGCACGTCTGTGCTTCAGTACCAGCTATCTGGCTTTGACGACTTGGCACCGTTTTAATAAGAATGTATTCCAACTTCTAGATTTTAACCAAAACAAACTGTTTTGGCTTCAGAGATTCTGTTAGTGTACCAATTGTGTTTTTGGCATCTATGATAAGTGTATGATGCCAAAGATTGTCAGTTTATAGTCAGAGCAGTTGCAGAAACCATGGGGTAAAGATGACTATATGGCTACAGAGCAAAGGATTCAGAGATTTAAGTTACAGTTAGCTCCTGAGAAGTTCCTTTCAATAAAGATTACAATCCATTAGCCATTCCTGAGTTATTAGTTACAGATAATGCCATTTTACTTCTTTTTTTTAGCAAGATAAACATAAATGAGTAGTTTGTTATCTAACTTCTCCTTTAATATTGAAATATGGTATATCTTGAAAAATAATGTTTAATACAGCATCTAGGATATTTTACACAAAAAAAGCATTTCCACTTTTTCTTTTTCTATAATCCAACATCAGTAATACTATTTATATCTGATAACCATCACAAGCATGAAAAAAATTTAACTTTGTATCGATTCATTTATAACCATTAAATATCAGTGTGTATGTATATAATATCAACAAATTACAAAATAAAAATGTTATTAATTATTAATGCATAACGAAAAGCACCCTTGCAAAGTTATCAAGATACCTAACTGTTGCACAAACTGTTGAAAATACGTATAATGTAACGAAAATTTTCAACACTAATTAAAGTGTCATTTTCATATATCTTTAGTCCTTGAACAGTTTTCCATTTATGAATAATCAATATAGTTGGTCAGCAAAAATCATGTTAGCAACAGGTAATAATCATAGACATCATAATCATTAGTATTATTAAAAAATTACTAACATGAAATATATAAAAAATCCATAGACACAAAGAGGAAAAAAATATCTATAGAAAAGGCGCAGCCAATTATAAAAAATGCTTAAACTTACAATTCAACCATCCATTCTTCATGCAACATATCAGTCCAATTGTCTTCATTTAAACTTTTCAATTCTCCTTTAGACAGAACTACTTGAGGAATGACAACACAGGAAAGAAGAATATAACAAAAATAATTTAAGGATAACATGGCTTATTTTTTTATAATCGAAAACACAGATAAATCAATCTAAGGAATAAAGTTAATTTTCCGGCTAATCAAAAACAGTTTTCATTTTTGTTGTTCCATTTTTACAATGATGCCAAAACTAGTCATGCGAAATTGCTGACGTAACCACTGTCAGGTGAGAAAATGTGGTTTTGATTCAACAATTTTGTTTAT